>LGUA01000037.1:0-46473 GCA_001660665.1 Emergomyces africanus
ATCTAAAGCGATGTACATACATACTACATCCATGTATTAAGTATTTAACGTGCAAATCATACCCCCGCTTATTGCCCCCCCGTTTCACCTTCGAACCTCGAATCAACCACATCCACCTCGTGGCGCTCATATAGCTCTCGAGAAATCTACACCTACCAATAAGACCAAAATCGAAGAGACACAAGATATAAGCTCAAGGAACCCCGAAAAATCCCACCTTACGGTGGTAAAACAGTCATGACCTCCTACTTCTCCTCCCTCAAATCCTCGTCCGCAATCTCCAACTTCAGCACCCGTTTCAATTCTCTCCGCCGGGCCATAACATCCGGTGACGAGACCGACGACCCAGACTCTGAAGATTGCTCACACATCTCCAACGTCCTGCGAGCCTACTACACCGAAAAGGGCCGCAGATTCCCTCCCTGGCTGCCTGCAGACCCCAAATCACCTGTCCCTCCTCCCCCAACAGTTGCCGTCACAACCTCCCAATCCTCCTTCCAGGGATATGGCGGAGGAACGCCACCGGCTGGAACCCCAGCCGGCAGTCGTGGTTCTGGTGGCGGCCTAGGTGATCTTTGGGGGGATTCGGGCCCTGCCAGGCCTCCGCCGCAACAACACCAAACCTCGAGCCTGCGACTTGGCCGCAACACATCACATCAACCCGCCGCGACATCCTCAGCACATCTTATGCCTTCACCTGGGAATGTGCCTAGCCGACCCGCTACATCAGCGGCTGGCTCCCGGACCGCAGGTTCGTATTTTGATCGTCAGCAATCCCGCACCCCTCCGCCTTCGACGACTACCAGCGCCCGCCCGCTCCCCAGCCAGCGTGCGGGCTCGTATCAAACTTCCCAGGCTGCGGCGGCGCAGCAGCAGCAGCAGCAGCAACAACAGGGTAGATTTGGTGCGGGAATCGAAAGATCCACCTCGGGCGTGTCTGCTCAGGAGCGGCTCCGGGCAAGGCTGCATGGCGGTGGTGCTAGTTCTCCCCCAGCCGGAACCCCGAGCGCCGGCTATAGAAATGAGCAAAGTGGTGGTGCACAGGCGTACACGGGTTCAGCTCGTCCGTGGGAGTCTGGGGATCCTTACGGGTCGTCAACCTATGCTGCCGGAGGCGGTGGGAATGGGCTACCAGGGAGACGGGTTGGGCAACCTCGAGGACCTCGATAGGGACGCATAGTCCAGTTTCGGGTCATATATGCTTGTGCTTAGGATTTTTGTTTTAGTCATCTTTTCGATTGCTTAATATCCCTCTAGCTCTGGCGTTTTTATGGGCATTTTTTCCCCCCCTTACTTTCGCATTAGCATTTGGTTACGTATTGTTTCTCTTCTAGCTCTTCTTTAAGTCCCTCCTGTTTTTTTTTATCTGCTTTGCTTTTGCCATGTCTTCTAATTTCAAGATGGTTTGTGTTGGTAGGTCATATTCTATTTTGCTGTACATAATTATGGAGTGCAGGATCTTGAAAAAAGAGCACTAACATAACTTGCCCAAGATTATCGATTATGAGTACGAAGTTCTATGCCCAGGTTGTCGTTGTGCTAAACATAGTAGGGCTACAGAAGGTAGCACAGAGATGCTAAAAGCATGAACCCTGATTACAACATAAATGAAATACAGCTTTGGTTAAGTTAAGGAGATAAAATAAAAAAATATGGTAGAGTCGATGATTCTATGCTATTCCATGCACCTAATCCAGAAAAACAAACGAGTTATACAAGTAAGTCGCCACAGAGATGATAACGTAAAAATAAAAAGGTAGCAAAACAAACTCCAACCACAAATCGAAATATGGGGGGGAATATGTCAACCGCGAACCTTCCGATAACTAGGCGGGCTCCACGTCCTGCTTATCAGCTTGACGGCCCAGACAGGCACAAGCGCAACAGCCGCAACAACTGCAACACGCCACACCCATGCCAAGGTAATGACATATTTCAAGTCAAAGTAATCACCCAGGAACGGTACACTGGCCGCATAAACGGCAGCCGTGCCGACAATACATAATATCATCACCGGATGCCACGTCGTTATCGACACAGCTACCATGACCAGTTCGTTCAGGACCAGCGCTGTGAACGAAACACTGATAAGCTTCGGACCTGTAACTTCTTTTACAAGTATCTGCGAGAGTCCCTGGATGATCGAGCCTTGGTATACGCTGACTAGAACCCAGGTGAAAAATGAACGGTAACTAAGGCTGCGTCCCGTTTTCAACTCCTTGTACAGTTCCGGGTACAAATTGGCCAGCTCCTCATCGACGTCACGATCCAACACAAGTGAGAAGACGGGCGCGTTGGTGTATACCGTTGCATAACCGACCAGCAGCCAGTTTATAAATAGCCCCTTCGGATCAAAATGGCCTGCAATGCTGTACATGGTCTGGCAGGCGCTGATGATTAGACCACGGTGCATGATGAATTGAGCGAGTTTGGCGGAGCGCTTGTAGGAATTGCGCCCGTGCCAAACGAGAAGTTTTGTTAGGTGGTGGAATTGGGTGATGCTGAAATCGGCGGCGAGGGAGGCTTGACGACCCTCTTTGCCGACGATGCCAATACCGACGTCTGCAGCCTGAATCATGGAAACGTCATTGCCGCCATCGCCGATACAGCATATGCGCTTTTTGGTGTGCTTGCGAATTAAGGTGGCGATTTCGGCTTTCTGAGTTGGGGAACAGCGGCAGGCGATTACGGCGGGGAGAAGGACGGCTATTGATATGAAGGGAGTGCGGAATTGGGAAAGCATTAGCGCAAGGGATTCTCCATCGATAAGAAGGCACGCATCTGTTTTGTTCCGGAGGAAATTGAGCTCGTCCTGGGCAGACCCTTTAGTTGTTAACTTGGTGACCGTATGAATGTACTGGCCCCTGGCAACAAGTTTCGCGGAAACGGCCACACAACGCGCCGTTTCAACTTTATCACCTGTGAGCATCCATATTTTCACACCTGCGTTACGCAGGAGTTCCAAAGAAGGTTTGACATCCTTCTGAAGCTTGTCCTCAACGCCAGTGACGCCTAAAAGCTCAAGGTTCTGCTCTAGATATTCTTGGGCAACTTTTGCCATTCTAGTGTCCCTATTGTGTAGGGATAAAGAAGCCTCTCTATAGCTGCGCGAAAAGTCTTGGTACTGCACTTGAGAGAGCCTTTTCCTGCCAATTACCAGGGTACGAAGGCCTTCTCTTGCCATGTTTGCAGTCTCCTCATCAAGCCAGTCATTGGCGGCAACTATAGAAGACATGACGGTGTCGGCGCCTTTTTGGTAGAACCAAATCTCCTCATCCTGCACTGCTGATTTGTCTAAAATGGTGCCTTGTTCGAATCGAACGATAATGCCCATGCGCTTGCTATCGGACGTGAAGGGGAATATGTCCAGAATGCGAACGCGCACGACAATGTTACCTGTAGTTACTGACTTGAGAACAATTCTTTGCCTATCTCGGTGTACTAATTGAAGGCCCACTTCCTGCGTATATCTAACGATCGCGATTTCGTCTGGTGACGAGGCCTGGTAGGTTGTCACCTTCTCTCCATCTTGTTCGTCCATTGTTGGCGTAACATTATGACACAGTGCGAGAGCGAGTATTATGTCTCGGACGCGAGACCCAATCTCTCGCCGTGTCCGAGTCGTTGAAGCCAAGCCAGTTTGTGCACCATTTATAGTTGTTGGGGTGACGAGTGTTGAGTGAGGTGTATGGGTAGAAGAGGTTGTAGAGAAGCCCTGTCGAATATAGGACGCCACTTCATCCATCGCTTCATTTGCGTAAGACACTGTTCCGACATGTATTTTCTTGAGTTCCATTTCTATAGAATAATGTTAACTGGGAACTACTGTTGCTACAAGAATATACACCACTTACCGTTTTGGGTTAAGGTTCCAGTTTTGTCCGACAGCAAGTACTCTATCCTACCCAGATCTTCTGGAATGGTACTCGTTCTAACGACAGTTCCCGGAATACCTGCATCTCGCTCAATGAACCTCCCATACACCGACTTTGCCATGTCAAGGTTGACGCGTAGACTCATGGGAATAATGGTGGAGAAGAGAATAAGATATATCATGATAGCGATATACCAGGGCTTGTCGTTGGTAGGTTCAAACCCTTGAAGAGCAACAAGAATGATGGAGAGGGATAGCGTTAAGATACAGAGGATTTTGGTCAAACTGTTGATTTCGTACTCAAGTAAACCGACCTTTGAACGAGACGGCGATGTCGACATCGCCGATCGGGTTTGAGCTCCGGTGAAAATGATTGCAGCGATTGTTGTGGTGTTTGATGCAAGGACCGTACTCGCCCATGCTGTATTGTCAATGGTAAGTGGGGCGGACTGCGGCTCTGACGGGTTATGAGGATGGCTACCAGGAGATGGTGGGTTGGTTGGAGGATGGGCAGCTGCGTTGATTTTGTTGATATGAGGGTCATACGAATCAGGAGTAGGGGGCGCGAGTTCGATAGTCCCAACGAACTCATGCACATTTTTCTCCGGTTCACCTGCAATTATCCGTATTCTGTGGAGCTCGGAGAGGGGCAAATTTTGCGTGAGAGGAGAAGGAAGGCGCAATTTCCAATCAGTTTCACCATCCAGCTGGTCTGTTCGGATAAAGGTATCGGTAGAGCCATCAAGATCGTCAGCGGATTTATCCCTTGGCGGCGCTGAATGCGTATCAACTGTCGAATGGGTGGATTGTACACTGTCGTGGTTCGTGTCCACCAGTTCTGGAGGAGTGGTATTCTCAGCAGTATTCTGCACAGTAGTATGAGCAGCAGATGCTTCTGGTAGGGCGCTTTTTAAAATGACTACATCGGCCGGGAGTCGTTGGTCTTTCCGTAGCTTCAAAATGTCGCCGACCTTTAACTCGCGGGATTTTTTGGTAATCTCGAAAATTTGTGTTCCAGGAACGGCCGAATCCTGATCTGAAGGCGGTAACCTATTTCGGACGATTGGGTTTCGGGACAATGTCGGACTATATGATATGACAGTATACTCCTCTGAATTAGCTTCCGCGTCGCGCCGTCGCCGGGCGATGTCATCCAATGCTTCCTTGCCCAGTGAAATAGATACCACGAATGCCAGAGGCGCAATATAAGATGACATATAGCCGATTCGCAAGATGGGAATGATCTGCGATAATGCCACGAGAAGAAAGTAAATATTGAAAAAAAACGAAAATTCGTTATAGAGAGTGCGCGGGAGGAAGCTCCACGGAGTATATTTGGCGTTGGACACGACATTCGGGGGGTAACGAAGTTGTTGTGTTTGCCCAACAAGCACCCGCCTTGTTGGTTTGTGACCTGGATTGGAATCTAATACCGTATCGTTATATACGTCAGGCGTGTTATCAAGCATTGGTGAGGAGGCAAACTTGGGGAAACGGAGTTTAGATCCAAGCCGGGCATATAAACTCCTATGCGCTACAGATTTTCGACGAGGCTGGCGGTGTCCACGGAGAAGAGGAGCATCGTCCTCTGCATATGTTGAGCTTCTTCCTGAAAGTGTCTGGTTTCCGACGTCGCGATCATCCAGCAAGCCTTCGGTATCATCTTCGCCATCTTGCCCGCTTGACCTGGTTGCACTATGATTCCAAATTCGATCTCGAACTCCAGCGCGCAAGTTCCTTAATGCGATACCAGGTCCATATCGCGGATCTGTATCAACCCCTCCTCCATTCTTAGGACCATGCCCGCTGTGGAAAGAAACGGACGCCTCCGGGTCAAGTTCGTCGAGATCGAGGTCATCGTCAGATTGGGCATCATCAGATAGGTCCTTGCCATTTGGCTGCTGGTAATCATGGGAGGGTGCCATATTGAAGAGAGGGCCAGATTATATCTATTAGTGGTCCCATCCAATACACTCATGCCCATACTCCTGCCAATGGCTGCAGCGTGGAGTATATATCAATCATCAATCATCAATCAAATTAACATCAATGATCTCATCGCAGGGGGAATCATTAGCGGACCAACTGATAGCCACGAATCTTCCGTTTTTTCGAGAACCAAGTGTCTAGTCGGGAATGAACCGTGTCCCAAGACAAGGTCGGTCTGCAGAGTAACTCCTCCTGTAAAAGTTCATGGAGGCATAGATTCCTTTTTGGGAGTGGTCGTGCTTCAAGGAATCCAAAACAGCTTCCAACAATTGATCTCCAGCTGTGATGATATCACGTGTCTGGGCTTGCAGGCTGCAGTTTAGATTCATGCCATGTGACTCTGTGGCGCAGCACACAAAAAAACCAACCCCTTGGTACGGAGTATTACGGTGTATCACAATAATCATTTCAAAACTGGCCCATGAGGCAGTCTAAGAACCGGTAACAAGCCTGTATGGTATAATATCATTTCCATGACATAAGCCTCCGCAAAACGCTTAGTTGGCTACTTTCGGCCCTACGTTCTTCCGCCTCCTTTGGGCGCTCTGACGGAGACATGGGGAACAACTTTTGGGGCTCCGCTTGGGACGAACAACGGTTCAACAACGAGATGCTCCCATGAGTATACCTGGCTTCTGAGTGGCCACGCGCACATATTTTGCTATTGTTAACGCCGCCATGATTCCGTGCCAGTGCTGTTAGATTTGATCATTGTTAACGCGTTTTTATTTTCCATTCTTTTTCTCCAACCGGTAAGAGTCCCTGTCATGTTGGATTCTCTTGCCCCTTTTGTGACACTGGCCGTTATATCTAAGTGTTAACCTTGCAGGGCGTTTTTGTTGGGGAAGAGGTGCGAGAAGGCCATCATTTAATGGCACGGGATATTGCATTTGTTTTTCAATATCGAAAAGGCCTGGAATCCAACATGATTGAACCCGGGTCCTGGAATCCTGCGTTGCGACCAGATCACAGCCCGAAAAACGACTCGTACTCATCTCTGGCAGACTCGAGCTCAAACTCGTTACCCGTGAAGCCCTCGAAGCCCTCGAAGCCCTCGAAGCCCCCGAAATCCTTGACACCCTCAGGCAACGAACGTCCGCCAACACCGCCACCACCGTTGTCCGCTGGTGGAGACCTTCAAGGGTCGCCGCCTGCTGAACATTCATCATTTTTGGACGATGGGCCGGACACTGATGCGCAGATATCGCACGCACCTTTACATTCATCATCCCAAAATGAACCTAAGGAAAGCCGTAACACTTTTCCCTCCGATGGTTTACCGCCCACAGTTCACGAGCCCGTACAACCTTTCCAGGCATCCCCGCCGACCAACCAAAAAGCTACCAGCGACGCGAGGGCGTCGGCTGGGTTTCCGTGGGGGAACGATACGGATATAGATTCCAGCTGGCATATCTCACGCTCTACGACAGATCCTTTTGATGGATTTGGTATAATCGAACGAACGAATTCTTTCCCGAACTTGGACAACTCTAACAATTCCGACTCTCACGAGAGGGGTTATCCTAACGCTCCTGTGGCAGCTGACAACTATGGTTATACGACCCAGGACACTACCAACCAGCAGCCTCTGGTTGAACGGAGCCTCTTTCCGGACGCAGATGAGCAGAATGATTTCCTACCCTGGAGCGCGAGTGCGACCGGTGATGAAGACCCTTCCGCGCAGTTTTTTAATCAACTTAATACCCAGACTAAACCCATTTACACACCTCTAGAAGCCGAGTCTAGATTCGAGGAAGGCATACCTCTGATCGATAATACAGAGCCCTCTTCGCCAACTGAAAATAACCAAGCTGACAGTATTGATGCAATCTTCAAAGAGGATGATCCTGTTGATGACGCTGGATTTTTTACTTCCAAGTCTGACCTGCCTCCTTTTAACCGCAAGTCCACTTCACAAGTTATTGATTCTCTACGTTTCGAGCACAGTCAAACCATGGCGGATTCTCCATCTGATGCAGCACCACCCCCAAACCCTCTAGAAGCCGGCGAAAACCGAATCGAAGAAGAGCCACCTGACGATAAAGAAGTCATTGAGGAGGATTTAGTCGAGAGGTGGAAAGCAGCTCTTGACGATGATGATCTACTAATTGATGATGATTTGGATGCGCCACAGCTTGAAGATCATGCATCCAATGGCAATTCCGAAGACGAATTTGCTAATTATCTTTCGGAGCCTATTCAGACCTCAGCTTTATCGACCCAGCAGCAACCACGTGCAAACCCCTACACTCCACATCAACCGTCATCCTCTGATATGATAGCCTATGGATTGCGTGACGCCAATGCTGCTGCTGGTGCTTTTACCTCTCCCTCTCCGCTCCAACAATATTCGGGCGACCCGAATGCAAATAAACCTGAAAGTTTCGCCGATCAGGCGAAGGCTGGCTACCAATCCCCGTATGATTTGCCAATGGAAATAATTCGACCAAAGCATCGTGCTTATCATCCACCTGCTCCCCAGCCTCCTTCAGCTGCGAAGGCTCCTCCTGTACAACCACCTCCTCGCAAGAGCAGCATGACAGCAACGCGGCCATCAAGTTCAAGCTCCGCCTATGCCCCTTTAAAACCTACACCACCACCCTTGTCTCGTCGAGAAACAGAGGGAGCTCCTACTAGCACCTTTTTTGAGGAACTCCCAGTTGTTTCCCGGCCGCGCCCCTCAAATATTTCCAAATATACTCCTCCACAAACTGTGACGCAACCTGTGGCTCCACCACCCTCCAATTCTATCCCTCCTAGTGTACTCCCAACCCCTGGCTTGACCCAGGAAGCAAATGATCGATTTCAACTGCAAAAACCTGAACGGCTAGACCCCTATTCATCGCTTCCTATTCCATCTGGCCCAACCGTTTCTGGTCCTTCTGGCCGTTATTCTCCAAGGCCCCCTCCGCTACCACCCGGATCCAAGCCCCCCTCATCTTCCCCAAGATATTCCCCTGCCCCACCAACATCTAGTGGGCCTCCTACTTCGAATAAATATACGTCCCAACCTCCAACAAGCTATCCCCCCTCCAATATGCTCCCTTTTCAACCGAGAACATCGAGTCCCCTGGCGCAACAAGAGAATGTATCCCAAGCATACCCTAACCCCGCACATCCGCCTGCTGAGTTTAGCCCTCCGCCATTTCCAGCACCTTCCTCCCGTCACCCTCAGGACCAAACCTTGTCTCGGCCTGGGAACTTGCGAAGCCAAACGATGCCTTCCAATCAATATCTACCACATGTAGGTGGTGAAACTGGACAAGCTCCCCAACTCGCAGATCATTTTCCACCACCTTCCCCGCCTATGCGTAATACCTACGAAGCGACTTCTCACGCTCAGATTCCACCTACCCCTGCCGCCGTGTCTCCTTACCCCCCGACTCCAGCTACATCAGCCCAGCATCAGCGATTGCACGACGCACAACTGAGACAGCCAAGAAGATCCCAGACCCAATCGCCAAGTAGGCTCCAGTACGAACCCATACCATCGAGTGCACCCGAACCGTTCCAAAGACCTGCATCAGCACACAACCCAGTGACATCCCTGCAAGCTCAACCTCATCAAGTAATCAAAGAATCCCCTAATGTGGAGCTAGATTTCATATATCCAACTGATGGACACGAACTTGATCCTCTTCAACGATGGAAGGGGGCTCCAATATTCAAATTCGGTTTCGGTGGAGTAATTGCCAGCTCGTTCCCTAAACGCACTCCCAGGTACGCGACTGGCCAACTTGTTCCAAAAATAAAGCCCACACCTGGAGATACCAAAATACGCCCAGCCGGTGATGTGCTTTCGCACATAGAGCCAAGTGCAAAGTTCCCAGGACCGTTGAGGTCGAAGTCAAAGAAAAAGGACGTCATATCGTGGTTATCCACTATGATTTCTGGGTTTGAAAACGATGGCACTCCTCCCGGTATGCTCTCTCCGCAGCAACATAATGAGAAGATCCTTCTTTGGAAAATCCTGCGGGTCATGGTTGAACATGACGGCCTTTTGGCGGGCAACCCGGATGTTGAAAATTCCGTTCGTTCCATTCTATCGCCTATCCCTGAGGTGTCCCTGGCTTCGCAGGAGGCTTTTGGATTCCATACTCAGCTTTCTAGCGTTTATGAAAGCATTAGTGGAGAAGCACAATCCGAACCAATGAAAGCCGATGGAATAGAAAGCATACGTAGATCACTTCTAGCCGGCGAGAGGGAAAAAGCTGCGTGGGAAGCGGTTGATGGTCGCTTATGGGGCCATGCCATGTTAATCTCTTCAACCCTTGATAAATCTGTCTGGAAACAGGTAATCCAAGAATTCATTAGACGGGAAGTTAAGGCTATTGGTAACAATACCGAATCCATGGCTGCTCTTTATGAAATTTTCGCAGGCAATTTGGAGGAAAGTGTCGATGAACTGGTGCCACCTTCTGCCCGGGCAGGGTTGCAGATGGTTAGCAAAATTGGAGGAACTGGCCACACGAAGAACGCTCTGGGAGGGCTTGATAAATGGCAAGAGACGTTGTGCTTAATTTTAAGCAACAGAAGTCCTGACGACCATGTCGCCCTTCTTGCCCTTTCTAGACTTCTGTCATCTTATGGAAGGATTGAAGCCTCCCATATCTGTGCATTATTTGCGAAGTCTGCTTCGGTGCCTCAAGTTTTTAGCGGCCCTGACGATCCACAGTCGCAGATCGTACTGCTTGGGACGGATCATCGCCGATATCCGTTAACCTTCGCCAACGACCTAAATTCTATTCTTCTGACTGAAGTATACGAGTTTGCACTTTCTATTCTGTCTGGTTCTACAACTGCGGTCGCACCGCATTTCCAAGCCTTTAAACTCCAACATGCACTTTCCCTCGCGGAAGATGGCAGCAAAGCTGAGGCCCAGCAGTATTGTGATGCTATCGGAGCAATTTTGAAATCCACAACAAAGCCTTCGCCGTACTATCATCAACGATTTTTCTCCGAACTTGACGAGCTTTCCAACCGCCTTAGACAGTCTCCCACCGGTGGCTCATCTTCATGGATGTCGAAACCGAGCATGGAGAAGGTTTCCGGGTCCATTTTGGCGAAATTCAACAGTTTCGTTGCTGGTGACGATAGCGACGCTGCCTCCACTGGTTCCGGTAAAGGGGGGGATGCGGAGATTGGACCTTTCGCTAAAATGGTTGGCACCCCTCCAATCAGCCGTTCACCCTCAGTCCATGACTCCTATGCGGCGTTTGGGGCCGGTCAACCCATTCCCACGATGCCTTCTACCTCTCGTTATGCTCCCGGACACCAATATGCCCCCTATTCCTCTCCAGATCAATATCGTGGTCGTGGATCACTAGACTCACAAAGATCTCCACCTTCTAGAGGCCGGTCTTATTCTCAAAGTCGCCAGACTCAGGAACTGAGTAAGGGCATGGAAGGTAACTATCATCCGACGACACCACAACATCTTTATAGCCCACCATCAGTTCATGGGAGAGTCTCCACGCCACCCCAGCAGCCAGCATATGCTCATCTGGCCCCAGTTGAAGAAGTACAGTCTTCTCAAAGCTCCGATCACGCGGGCACTGAACAACCAGTTCACTTCGGCGGATATAAACCTGCCTTTAATCAACAATCCAGTATGGGGCAGGAATCTGGTTCATTTGCTGCCCAGAATACCGGCTATCAACCACCGGCGTTAACAACCAGTTACGAACCCCCGTCATACGCGCCTGAACCCGTGGATGCCGCTGAATCAGACAAAGAGAATCCTAAAAAGTCGCTGACGCATGACGATGATGACGACTTCGCCGCTCGTGACGAGGCTGTCAGGAAAGCCGAGAAGGAGCGCAAGGACCGTGAAGCGGACGAGGCATTTAAAAAGGCTGCAGAGGAAGATGGTAAGCGTCCTATTTTCCCGTCTTGTTAACCAATGCTAACTACATTTCTTCACCTCTATAGCCAAGAAGCCCGCTCCAGAGAAAAAAGGCTGGTTCTCGTGGTGGAGTAAGAAAGACCCGAACGCTAACAACACCGGAGGTCCAATCCGAGCTAAACTTGGCGAGGAGAATTCATTCTATTACGACAAAGAACTGAAGAGATGGGTTAATAAAAAGGACCCAAATAGCGCCACTGCAACTGCGCACTCTACACCACCACCGCCCAAAGGACCAGCACCACCAAGTCGGTCCGTAAGTGCAAACACTTCTCTCCCGCCAGCGGACAATGGCTCGGCTTCAACCCTAGCTCCCCCCCCTAATCTGTCAAGTGGGCCTCCTTCCCAGGCTGGGGACTCGTCACCTCAAAACTTGAGCCCAGGATTACCATCTTTGGCAGCCCCATCTTCTGGAAGTCCATTCTTAATGCCACGCTCTGTTTCAGCTGGACCACCGTCCCGGCCAGGAACCGCTTTGAGCAATGCGAGCTCCATTGATGACCTTATTGGAGCGCCGCAGGCTAGGAAGGGAAATACCGTCAGGGGAAAGAAGAAGGGTCGAGGCTACGTTGATGTTATGACCAAGTAAAAATATCCGATTTACCGCTCGAAGAAAAAAACAAACCTTCCACGGATATACACGAAATGAGCCTTATGTTGCTGTAGACTACGGGAGAAGAAAACCTTCCAATACAGCCATCCTTTGTTCAACATGTTCTTGTCAATGTCCCATATACCGATTTTTATATTCGCTGACAAAATGATGCATCATTTTTCTTGTTTTCCTCGCCGTCATTCGCGGGTCCCTTTTTATCATAGATTTTGTAATTTTGGCGCTGTTCCCTTTACACACTTGACTTCCTCGTCCTAGCCTTCGTCATATCCCACCTTATTGGGGAGCATTTTTGTTTTATTACGGTATTGTATCTTTTCTTGTCCCTCTTTGATGACCTAACCCTCACTCCCAGCACCCCACGTTTGCTGCTCCCGTTTTGCCAGGTGTTGTGAGTGAAGAGTGTCGCTTTATCTCGTTTATCATTACACACTCCGTGACCTCAAAAAGAACGGGAGGACTCCTTTTCCTCTTTTTCTGTATAGTATTGACATTTTCCCTCACCCCATTAATTATTTTAATTAGCTTCTTTGTTTTAACTGTTTTTTTGGTTTTATTCTCCCTGTGTTTTGTGTTCTTCTCAATATATATTTGCTTGCATAATTCCCGAAGAGATGAAAAGACCAAGTTCCAGTCACCGTATGCTAGCACTGTTAAACAATCAAGATTCTTATGTCTGAACAGTTGCATGTGAATATACTCGTAGTTTCGATTTGTAGTCATTTAGCATTGCTGATCTGCAAGCAACCATCTTGGGCACGTAATTTCAACTCCGGACCTACTGTAATCACGATCGAGCTACGAACCACGGACTTATTGATTTCACGGTTATAGGGGTTATCCAATTACCGTAGTGACGTTCAATTTCAGCGGTACGTGGACAGTTTAACCGAATTGAAACTCGTAGGCTAAGGGATGACAGCAAGTTGTTTGTAAATCATATATGTATTATACAGTACATGTATCCCACCTCATTGAAACAATTGGTGGATCTATTCCATCATTGATTTGGGTTGACATCCGAGACAAACATTTCAACTCCCAAACCTTGCACGCTTTCTCTACCACTATTTTTCTTCTGCTTGTTGGGATCCGGCTTACTGTGTTACCGTGTATTTAGTACAAACAAGAACGGGGTAGTATTATGCAGTAGACATCGAAGATGAAGATCTCGTAGCGAGGAATGGGAAAGCCGCAAAAATGGACATCAAACAATATTAAATCGGGTGGTTATAGGCATGGCGCTGACTGCTGTGATGTGTGCGTAAAGAGAGCGCTGTTTAAGTAGCATACGAGTTGATATAATACTATGTGGAAAGATAGGATTAGAAACTGCGAGTTTTTAATAAACCTTTGTTTGGCTGCTGGACGTAATAGCTGATTTATGCTGTGGCAGCCTGCAATATTGACATCAACGGGGGAATTTTACAAACTCACCGTTAAACATGAATCATCTCCAGTTCCGCTATCCGGTAAATAGACGTATAGAATCAGTGCAGTATCATGGATAAAGCCTATTGGTTGGCAAAGGTTATTAGAATCCGACGGGTAGAGCTGCGTGTTTTTGCAGCGCGCAAACTACACCCTCGTAGTAATGTCCCACAACTATGTTTATAAATAATATATAAGGAAACTTACACGCAACAACCCTTGGGCTCAGCCGTCCGACGCTCAACACCCGTCCCCAGTCATTTCCATCTATCCTTACCTTCGCCCACCCTTCCTCCGCCTCCCCATTCTCTCCGCCCAACTCCCTCATCCGCTCGCTGGGCAGCTGTTCCAGCTCGTTCTGAGACAGCTGCGCCGGGTCCAGAGGCGGATTAAGCAATCCGGTCCATACGCTCGAGATACGCAGGGTGTCAGTAGCTATAGCGAGTTTCAGAGAACCGTGCATGTTCGCTGAGAGTTCCAGCTTGGGACCGTTACCGCCAGTGGCTCCCGCACCCGCACCCTGTGTCGACGTTAGCCCCGTTGTTGCTGTATTGATGGCGCTCTTGGAGGCGGAGTCCATGGCTAGCTTTGTGAAGCGCTCTGAGATACTTTTTAGTTGGATGAGGCTGGGGAGCACGATGTGGACATCTGGGCTGCGGCAACGGGGCTCATGCAGACCTTCAACAGAAGAAGGCGGGAGCACGCGGACGGGAATTTCTTGCGTGATTACAGTTTCACGTTCACGGGGCCCATCGGGTTGGTTAGTATGTGCTGTAGCTGACGCTAGTTGCGTGCTTTCTGCTCTGGGTGGGTTCGTGGGAATCCCGTTGGAATTAATGTTGTTGTTGTTGCTGTCGCTTACTCCGAGGGCGTTTTTCCCCGACGTCCATGACGAAGTCACGACTGTTAATGCGAGCAAGGGGACTGATCCTTTCTTGGTTAGTCGTAGTTGTGCTGAAGTTGCGCTTGTTGCGGAGCGGAGAGCGCGGTGGAGGGCGCCAATGGGGACTTCAAGGTTGATAACGCCCGACGCGGCACTTATGGAGTATGATTCAAATACTGTGTCCTGTGCCATAGCATAGGAATGTATGAGCATATTTTTAATTCATTTATTCATCATATTTTACTTCATCTTTGGATCCTATATAGTAGTACTACTAGTAGTACTTTGGCGGAGGCAGGTCCAACGTACAATTGGTAACTGGGCCCAGACCTGGGTTCCCTGGTCTGGGATGATGGTGAAGCGGACGGCTTCATCTTCCAGTCTAACCCAACATATCTTGCCCAAAGATGATAAAGATGCGGTAAATTCTAGGCACAAAATATCAGTACCAGTTTTTTCGAACGGGTTATTGAAGCTAACTTGAACGTACTGGCAAATGTGCTAATGTTCATGAGCTGGCTTCTAAAGCGCATCTTGCCTACTTCATCCTCAGACAGTCAGGATGTGAAGAGCAGTAAAATCCATTTATTATCTCCTGCCTTCTTATAGACCCACAGACTTAATTTAGTAGCTGTATTGCTCTGATACTACTCCGTAGTAGGAATACTAGTATGTATATATATATTAATATATATTCCGTACTAGTTTGAAATGGATATTCCGCTCCTCAACGCGCTTAATAAACAGGAAAAGTGGAGGAAATACCGCCTTACGTAACCAATTCTGCTAAGTAATCCATTTTTCCGCTTTAGGAACTATATTTACTCCGTACATACTCCGTACTAATAGTAGTATTTATACTCAACGATGGGGCTATATTGAACAATTATGGCTTTTTTTTTTTTTTTTTATTTTTATTTTTTTATTCAGATACGTTATTCATTGGACCTCCTGATGCTGTGAACGTTCGCTAGCTGAATACTTCTACTCCGTACTTTATAAAGCAGGCCTGGCTCAGTGGAGCTGCCTATCCTTCTAGTTCCAAAGCGCACAGGGATTTGGGGACTTTGGCCGAAACAGCACAGATCATCAACGTGGTGGCTGAAATATCCTGCATGTGCTGTGTACGCAGTAGTACTCCGTACTGCGCTCGGGTGTTTTTTGCTGGATGTACTCTGCATAGTAGCACTGTATGGGGAGTAGTATGTAACTGGTAGCTACTAATTGGTTACTTGGGATGGGAGTGTCCAAGTAGATTGGATACTTGAACTGGGAGTCAATAATAATTAGTATAATAATGTGTCTACCCCCCTGTCTCCCGTATATTTTTTTCTCCTCTTTTTTTGGACTGTGGGTTGTTTGCACTGCGTATGCGCTGGACGGCGGTGATAGGGTCAACCTTACATAATAAGGCATGCCCCGTCGTCAACCACCACGACATCCGTGAACATCATCTCCAACTCAACGACAATCAACCACCACGACGCCGACAACAAGCGCATGATCTTCCACCACACCCTTTATTTTCCTGATATGTTGAATTGAAGTTACTGAGAGCACTGGTCTGCTCTGGTTTACGACTTCGTCTCGTCCACTCTTTACTGATACTTCTCCTTTATGCTAACATTTCATTTTTACCTTTTACCCGAAAGCATTGTCTGTCAATCGCCCCGTCGATCAATCCGCCAACTATACGGAGTATACTTTTGCGAAATAGGCAGCGACCATTCCAACGTTGCGCCCGCATATACCAAGCAAAATGGGTTTTTAGTAGTCCTGCAGCTTCATAACCAACATGAGGAGAGGGTCCTCTAGAGATTCTCTTTATGCTGAACTTATACTCCTCCCTGCGATGACTCTCGCTTGTCGGTCCTTAACCATCCTGACGCCTTGCATCTAACTTACTGCCTCTCCAAGGGCGCCTTGAACAACGCAATGCTACTCTTAGCTATTGAAAATGGCTGAAAATTGGTTTACTCTGACTCCCGCGCTTCGCCTCCGCCCACCCTCTCGCCTTAGAACCCCGTCAAGCTCTCCTCCTCGATCTCCGACCCGTACCCGTACCCGTACCCGCTCCTCTTCCCGTTCCCACTCTCGCTCTCCAGATCGAAATTTCTCCTCCTTAATACGTTCATCAGACCCATTGCTTGCTAATCTTTCACCAGAATCTACTCTCTCAGCATTATCAGCCACGGATGCTGTACGGACAAATGGGAAGGCCGCCGAGGGAATTTTCTCCAAGGCCATTGCGGAAGCTTCAACTGCTGAACGTACTTTAGCCGTTCGGGCTGCAGTGGCTGGGCAAAATTTGAAGCAGTGGCATGCGGAGGTATTATCATGGGAGTGGCCGCAGAAGCAACATGCTGCCTTGGGGAAGGGCTTCATTCCAGCGAATAAGAATCCCAACCCTAGCGATGATTCCTGGGAAAAATACCTGGGTTGTCTTCCAGCTTCGATTGTAGAACAGCACGAAGAACGGATTGGTGAGATAAAAGCTGGGATGGAAGCATTAGATGTGGAGGAATTGAAAGAGCATGTCCTAAACGCACATATCCCCTCTCGCTCCCGACCGTCGTCTTCGAATAGCGCCTGGTCCGCAAACCTGAATACTCTGAGCTATGTGCAACTCAGCGATTTCACTGCAGTAATAACGGCCACCATCCTCCAGGCACTCCCATACCTTTCCAAGTTGAATATACTTCTCAATATTTGGGATGTTCGACTTACTGTACTACATCAAATCCCTGAGTTGCTTTGTTGCCTTGAGAGCACGAAAAAGGATATTGATTGCGCATTGGACCGATTGAAAACAAGATTGTTGCCCGAGTTTGGCGATCCTTTATTTTCTAAGACCTCGTTCGACTTTGCTCGCCACAATCTGGAAATCAAGGTATTAAATGTGGGAAGTAAGATGGATCGCATTCTTGATTCTCTTGAAGGACAAGAAGATGCTCTCCCCGATGATTGGATTGGCGAAATGGAAGCTATTGAAGCTGGCTTTGCGACGTGGTCTTATGAAGCAGAGAAAATAGCATCTGAAAATGATTTCAGGCGATCGAATCACACTTTTCTTGAAACTTCGATTCAATCCAATGAGATTCAAAAGCCAGAGAAAACCGGGCCTGGAAATCTGTCCTCTAGTTCGGTGGCTCGTTCACTTGAGAAAGATCTAGAAGACAAATATGATAATTTGCACATAGTGATCGGTATTCAAGTCGAACCTATGCTCCCCTCTAGCCCTAATCACACAAACCCGGTTTCGAAGAATGCGATTTCTCCAGCATCGGCAGACAACCAGCCGATCTCTCATTCCCCTCTGATGTTACCTCTAGTCCAGGGTCCAGCAGAAGAGCGCCCCCAAGGGAGCATCCATGAGGTTCCTCCTACACAACTTTCTCAAGAAGCAGAGCTCCTGCAGGCGGGATTGAATACCACACAAAATGACTCAGGCACCTCGTCTTCCCAGCTCAATACGCCTACATCTTCTGCTACTCCTGGAGACATATCTACGCCGTTATTTCTGGACGTCCCTGACCTCCTTGCATCGGCACAGCATATAGGTGGATTATCAAATCCACCCTCCCAGCAGCCTGAGGATAATGCCCCTGGCGGACCTTCCGTGGCTGAGTTTGCTATTTCTCCTGACGAACCATGTTCATGTGTAGTGGAGACCCTAGAGAACCAAGCAGACAGCCGTGGTAGCCCCCCAGAGAGAATTTCTCCGGAAAACCCCACCAAGGCCAATGCGACATCACCAAATTCCCCTCCGGGGGAAAACACCAGTGATCCCTCTTCCCCACAATCACCTGAAGCCAGGACATCTCCTAACGGGCCTTTCAACACTACTAATAGATCGATATCCTCTTCACCTACAACAACTGAGATGACCCCCCGGAAACCTGTCAACAACAGACCGGAAGCCCTTAAACTGGACACAACCTCTCGGCGTAGAGATTCTATTGTTTCTGTTGCTTCGACTGTCGGTTCGGGTTTTTCGTATGGCTCCAATCCTGAGATTAAGGATGCTCAAGTAGCTACGACTCATGGTAGCCCTATCGTGGTTGAATCCCCAGGCTCCAAGGCTCCCTGGGCTCTCGGACACGGCGAAATTATTCTACCACGAACAATTGCCGCTGAATTAATCAATGGAAACCATCCTTCTCGACCTCCGGCGCAACGGACTATGAGCCTACCCCTAGAGCAGTTCATGGTTGGAGACACTCAGGCTGTTCACGACATGGGTGGCCCAAACGAGCCAAAAAGTCGGCCAGAAGCCAAGCAGGCGACATCTGCTTCCATTGATATTTTACCGAATTCCGAATTCCGGAGCATCGTTGGCTCCAATAGGCTAAGCAAGGGGCAGCCCAGTGGGCAGAAATCGATGCCAAATCTTCGCCGCTCTGTTTCTTCTCTAGCTTTGTCGTCCATAACCAGATTCAGCAATAAATCTCTAGGCCTCAACCCCAACCATCCCCGTGGACCACGCATATCCACCTCATCAGAATCACTGCCATCTACTGCTGAAGAACCATCGCCATCAATACGTATTTCACACGGCAAAGATGATGTTGTGCAAATTCCAGGCACTCCAACCCCACTTCCAAATGTTCCGCGCAGATCCAGCAAGCGCTTTTCTAGGCTTCTTAGCCCTGTCACATCCATTTCTTCACACAAGGCGAGAAACGACCAACCAACTCTCCATAGTACCAGATTGCCCCGAAGGGCAGCTACCAATTGTATCACTTCACCTCCTATTAACACTCCTAGATCGCCTGAAGATCAGCTAGAAGAAAAAATAAATTCCATCCTCACCACAATTCCTACCCGAATTCATCTAGCGTCAACCCCAGAGAATACTAAGATCAACAAAAGCACGCCCCACGTATCGGAACATTCGTACTCAACCCCTAAAAGGGATCGCCTCTCATCACAGTCCCCAGCATCAAGCCGCAGCGCTACCCCTACACCCTCACTCACTCTTACCCCAGCATTTGGCCGTTCCAAACGATCCCACACCCATCCTGAAGACGAATCTGCAGTTAGGCTCTACCATTTGCACCGTGGGGGTAAATCAGCCCCCCTCAAGCTCTTTGTACGTTCAGTTGGTGAAGATGGAGAACGAGTGATGGTGCGAGTTGGCGGCGGATGGGCCGACTTGGGGGAATATCTTCGGGAATATGCAGTCCACCACGGCCGACGAAACGTCTCCGACGCGAAATTCGAAGTCCGCGGCCTCCCCAACAGCAACACTTCACCCAACTACTCTACACAGGGTACACACGCCCCAGTCCCCAGCACCGGCCGCTCGACACCTGTATCCCGCCCTGGCTCCGCTTTTGACATCCGCCCCCCATCCTCACTCAACATCCGCAAAACCCGACGATCTGCGGCAAATTCCTCCGAACTACCCACTTTAACAACCGCAAACATTGAAAAGGCCTCCGAAGCGTCCTCGACCAGCAACAGTGGACCACTATCCTTCCTCTCAGCTGCTCGTCGGAGACTCTCCACATCGTCCAATGCGTCTATGAGTGTCGCCTCCACCTATGGCGGTGACGGGCAATACGCCTCTACGCCTCTCGGTCTCGCAGGTCCGAACCCGAGGTCCAGGCAAGTATCCATAAGTCCCGAAAGCGAAGCATGGGTGGAAGACGTCATTGGACGCGCCCGACGCACCTCTGCCACGTTGAGGCCCGAGCGCTCGTACGGAAACCTCAGGCGGTTTCGACCGAATGCTCTGCAAGAGGATGCTCTACGGGACCGGGCTGAGGGGGGTCATAGGAGCGTTAGCGATACTGGCAGCAGTGGGAATAAACGAGTGTATCTGCGCGGGCTGGATAAGGAAAGGGGGAATGCTATTTGATATTTATTAGGATTGGGGGTTTAAATTACATTATCAACTTTTTTCTTTTTTCTTATTCGCAGACAGGGGGTTTTGCTCTTCTTCTTTCCATAACTTTTGCATTGGATTCTTTTCCTGCTTTGCGTCGCTCATCAAATCTTTCCCTGCTTCTTTCTTTCTTCCTTTTTTTCCTCGTTGATTTTTCTTCCATATATCATGCTCTATTCCTTATTCTTAATTCCTACTATCTCCTCCTCCGCTTTTCGTCTTCCCTTGCCTCTTTATCCCTTTCTTCGTTATTGATTGTTTTCCGTGTTTACTTCTCTCTCTCTACCGGATCATAGTCCATGCACACTCTGGCGTTTTAATACTTGTTTTTTTAGGGGTTTTCTCAGCCTCTTTTTGCGCCTACATCTATTTTTTTCAAAAGAGGCAACAGGTGTGTCTAAATTCAGCTTTTTTCCTTATATTTTGTTTTAATTGTATCCATTTTTCTCACCCTGACTCTGATTAGACCTTGTCGCTCTCGTTCTTTCACACATATATATATATTCATTTACGACAGTCAAAAGGTCCCATTTATACCTAGTATTCCATTCGATTATCACGCTAGAAACCCTTTTCTTGATTGCCCCCTATAAATTGCATTGATTCCGAAACAAACACAAGAATGTTGGTAGCCACACAAACATCGAGACACATCTGAGCCAAGTACTGCATACCTCCTATTCTACCCCTCCTAAATATTCGAAACGGAAACACCCCAGTTTCGATTTTCTATCTCCTTTTTCAAGTCTCGAAAGGAGGGGAGGTTGCGGAGTTAACCTCCCTCTGGTTGCTGCCACAATCACATATCACATCCATCTAGTGCATTAACCTATGTGCTCCGGGACTAGTAGGATTTTAGAAAATAAGATTCGTTGCTCGGTATGATTGATCTCGTGTAAACAATATAAAAAGGTAAAAAGATAATACAAAATGATTAAAACTAAACGCGCCGCCGTAAACAATATTGCATGAATTGAAAAACTAACCGTAAATGCCAAAATAAAATAAAATAAAATAAAAGGGTTGAAGGTGGGAATAAAAAGTGTGCGGGTCAAAAATGGGCGCATTTCGACTTGAAAAATAAAAAAAGGCAATAGGATTTTCTAGGTTAGAACGACGGGACATAACGAGTAAATGGATTCAGTTGGATAGAAGATAACTTCAAGAAAACAGTTTTAGTATGCTTTGGTAACTTTGTCATAGCTCCATGGAAAATGACACTCTTCTACGGAGTAAGACAAATCGAGTGGCCAGAAAAAAAAAAGAAAAAAAGAAAAAAGAAATAAAAACGAGTTATTATCAATTGCGCCTCGTCCCCCCGCCATGCTCCCTGACTTGTTCCGCATCCAAAACTTCTACCTTCTTGCTCAAAAGCCCCCGGAGCTCAGGGGTGATTAGTCGCTCCAGATCAACTCTTTGGTGGTTGGGTGGGGGCGAGACTGGGGTGCTACGACGGCGGTCGCGGGATGTGGTTTGGCCGCCGGTACGGGCGTGGAGCTACCTGGGGAGGGGGATTGGGGGGATTGGGGGGATTGTGGCAGGGTTCTGCTGTCGAGGGATGATCCAACGATGCGTCTACGAGCAGCTGGAACGGGGAAACTGTTCTTCTTATCGATTGCTTCAACTTTCTTTTCGAAGCGGTGGAAAAGCGCTTCTGCTCTAGAAAGGATGGGGATAAGCTCCATGGTGTTCGAGAGATCGTTGACTATAATTTGAGTTTGTGTTGATTAGCAGTGCATTAAGGAGAAACAAAAAAAAACATAAAAAAAGGAAAGTACAATCGAAATACAATCGAGGAGGCAGGGAAGAGGCCGTTAACATACTATATTTGAGAACCTCGTCGAAATGTTTGAGATGGTCCATGATCACATCTCGATGCTTTTCAAGGATGGCCAATGCGACAAATAAATGGAAATTGCTTGAGAGATAATCGGTCCAGAGAGCCTCCCACAGCCTCAGCACGTCCGCCCATTCAAACTCCCGCTTGTACCAAACAAGGAACATGCGGAAGAAAAAAAAGAAGTTCGTACTGTCGGCGGATTGGAGATGGAGGTAGAGTTGTGGATCCATTAGTTGGACAAGTTGATCCAGAGTTAGCAGCTGAGTCCGCATCCCAGATTGGTCCCGAAGAAAATTTCGCTCCTGCATTAATTAAGGAGTAAGCATGCCATTAAAAATGTGTGCAAAATGAACGAGAAGTCAAGTCGTCTTCCATCCGAATTTAAAAACGTACCATTCGGTCCATAAATCCAACAAATGCCCAGAAGGCGACCGCGTCATCTTGCATTACGGCATAGATAGGGGCTAGGAGGTCGCTCATGCCTTGGACATAACCAAGATCGCGGTTATACTCATTATAGGTGAGAAGCATGTCTTTCATTTGCTCCATATGAACATTGGTACCGGTTTCAGCAAATGGGGAATCGGGGTCTGGGTGGGGGATGTCCTCGCCTGAAAATAACGGAATCGTACGATCCGTTCGATGAACGTCCTTTTCTGCATTACGAACGGCGAGAAATAGTTCCAATCAGCTCCCTATATGACAGAAATAGGATGGGAAATCATTTAGTTGGGAATTGGGAGATAACCAACCTATCCGGGCTTTCTGCTCCTTCCACCATTCAAGGTCGTTCGAGGTCGAGAGCCCTTCAACTAATCTCTCCCACCATGCCCCCTTAAGGCGCACATATTCATCTCGTTTGGAGTTCAGTATGGCTTTGCGTTCATCACTATTGCTATCCCAAGAATATACCCCAAGCAGGAAGAGCCAAGCCTCCTTACGAACCCCATCATTTGGGTTAAGGCCTCCGTGGAAAATTCTCTCCTTAGCTTCGTCATGAGTGATTTGCAACCGTCCAGTTGTAGGGTCAAACCAGGAATTCCATTCTTTCATGGTAACAGGCTTTCGTTTGTCTGCAAGAGACAAATTTGCAGCTTCCATATTTAGAATTTCAAACTCTCCGACCGAGCTATCTTCCATTTCCATTATGTCTCTCGCAGTCCAAATTCGTTGATTCCGCTCACGTTCGCTCTGCTCAGCGATTCCCATTGCCCATCGCGCCAGATATAGCCTAGCACTATCAAATTCTTCCTGTAGTGTCAAGATCTCTGGGTTTCTCATGAGACGCCTAACCTGAGGCGGAACTTTTGGGTTATCTGCTATGTCTTGGGCGGTTCTCCTGGTAAACGTGGTGATCTTACTGAGCTGTTCCAGGACCTTCCACCTTGTCTCTTTGAACATTCGAGTGAGCGGATCCATACTGCCATCCTCCTGTCCACTCTTGGATGGTTGCGCCTTATGGACAGTCAGGGGGTGGCCAAATGACATCTTATCCTCTTCCGACGGATTAATCAGGTACGCGCTGGGGTCAGCGCCAGATCGTTCAACGGTAACGTATCTCTTCAGCCATCTTAGAACCTCATCACCTCCCCAAAACACGTTTCCACCTTCATCAAAAGGGTCAAAACTCTCTCTTGTGCGTTTCTTCTTCTGTAAAATTGTGGATTCACATTCCGTATCATGGAAGAAAAGAGCTGGGAAACTATCCCCAGACCGTGTATTTATAACCAGACTCCCAAACCACCAACCCAAACTTGGTGGGCGAACGAGCAACGAATATATCTGGCTCAGGGGAACAGCAAAGGCATACAAACCAATCGAACCAGGATCGGTAGTTGTGGTGGGAAGTGGTGGTACTAGATATGACTGGCGCGGAGGAGAGGTACTATCGGATAAATCAACTTTTACGTAGGTACTATAAGCATCGCCCATGGAAGCTTCCGGGACCCATGCAAGCAGATATGAGGAGGCACTGGCTCTTGATGTGCGGGAAGAAGAGGAGGACGACTGGGGCCGATCGCCTTCGGTGGAAGAGGCAGGTTTTTGTTGTATAAGGGCGATAAAACCTGGTATGTTGTCTTTGGAGGAGGGAGAAGGGTGTACATAAACCTGGGGTGACATACCGTTTTGAGTCAGATAAAGAATCGTACCTGATACAGTACTATAGGTGAGGAATCGTACCTTGCTTTTGGAGAATAAAAGCTTCACTCCCTTACCCGTACTGGTGTGGGTAATGGTATTATACTCGCCTTCGTCGTCGTCGCTCACATCATAGAATGAAGCGGTTGGGGACGGCGGAGGTGTCAAGCGTGCGGATGACCCCGCCATATCGCAAGCTTGGAATTACACCAACAGCAAGCAGCTCGGGGATAGCCAAGGCGGGCAGTTCAGGTTCTGAAAACTCTAGAAGCAATATATTTCGAAAGAGACGAATATCTGTGGTAGACTCATGTTGACCAACCCGAAGAGAGAGGAGAGGCGGTAGTAGTATGTTAGAACGTGGATGGGGAAATGCAGTAGCCTGGCCTGGGCGAACGAGGGTTTCTAGCTTCTGGCCGCAGCCGACGCTGTGACGTAACCAGCAGTTAAGTTAGTACGGCGGACTACACTGACATTTGTTTCACGACATGACATTAATCTAGTACTGGTACTACGGAGTAGTATCTTTCAATCTAAATACATTTTCATGTGTGTGTTTCTATCTTCATCAATCATATTGCTGCTTTATCTCTCAAAGCTTAAATTTTCAATTTTATTTAATAGTACTACTTCAATCAAACTTAGTACTATATTTGCATGGCTCTCCTAGACTGAAGCTATCTTTTCCACTTATGGAAACATTCCTCCCTCCTAGCTCTGTGATTTTTAGCTGGATAAACATGGGCATGTTATTTAGGCCAACCAAATCATGGCTTGGTGCCTGTCTGGTCCGGGACCGCGAAGGGCACGGGCTTTTGATGGGTTCACGGCTTGCTTCTAGTAATCACAAAATGAAGTTGTCTCTCACTGTCCTCCTATTCCTGCCTCTGTCGACGGAAGCCATAAACGCCACAGCATACACGCAAGAACCATTGAATCATGTATATGAATTGTCTGCTAGTTTGCGTACAAAACACCAAAAATCTAAAAATCTAAAAATTACAAAACTGCAAAAATTGCCTTTTCACAGGAGTGCAGAATTGCAAGTCCACATAATGGAACAAAGTAAGTCCTATCCACTACGTACATCATTGGCTAGTGTGTCTTGACATAGGCCTTCTCTTCCAAAGCACTTGCAATATTGATCTCAAAAGATTCAGCCGGATACAGTGAGGGAGTAATACATTGAGGTGAAAAATCCAGTCTAATAGTATAGGAAAGATGACAGATAAAACAAGTAGCAGATATAGTAGCTTCCCACAGTTGGTCCCGCTCTTAAAAGTGCCATTCTTACAATTTAGATCACACAGAAGTGAAATAAACATGTCAACTACTATTTAATCTTCATCTAATGCAAGTTGACTCTCTGAGTTATCCCACACTGTATCATAGAAATCGCACTTTCTTAGTCTGCAAACATAGTGCAGTTCTTTCAAGACTTTTTTTTTCACGTCCAGTGACTTGTACCTTACTTGAAACTCCAGTGGCATCGCGGGTTTTGTGGGTCATTGCCGCGCTCGTCTTTGAAAACCAGAAACTTGTCACAGGATTGACATTTATAGTAGGGACGCCTTGCATTTCCCTTGCAATTTGAAGAGTGGGTTATCTTCAGAATGCCTGGTCCGCCACATCAATGACAATCTGGGGCAGTATCTGAAGCTGGAGCCAGATAGATAGCTGACACAAGCTGAGGGATGTGAAGAGATGATATTCTGTTTTAGTGCTGTTAGATTGTAGCTCTATAAAAAGCAAAGAGAGAGTGAGAGAGAGAAGGAGCTTCTTCTTACATGCTTAGACTGGTGAAAAGATCCACTTTCTAACACAACAAACTTTTTTTAAGCGGGAGTGGGTAGAAGATGGTTTAAATATGTCGTTACCAACTTGGCTGTGACGGTATCTATAATTCATGACCTCAAATATGTTTGCATAAACCAGCCAAAGCCGAAAAGTGCGCCTTTCTATCTCTACTAATCTACCATCTTGTTGGGCTCAGCTCCACCTGAATTTATCATGTCAGGCAAATTCTGTGAGGATATATAGAGGTGGAAGATCTGTATACTCCGGAATTGAATTGAGACATCTGAGAGCTAGAACTCTCTTGATGTCATTGGATTTGAGTGACAAATCATAAAATATAATGTTGAAAATTTCGATGTTCCAGGCATCTGTCTGTTGTGCAACATTGGGTCATGAACACCGTAGCAAAGGATTCTGTTTTGGTTCTCAAAAATTCCTGCGGCTCCCTTCAAGTCAAATGCTCATTTCGGTGGCTGGATGGGAATCAAATCTGGATCCACAGGAGAATAATTTAGAGATAACCCCATTGTTCGTAGGCCTGGTGGCGGATTGCGACAGAGCAGGTATTTCATTATCGGTAAAATCCTAGGTGTCGACCATAGGCGCGTTTGCTGGTGGATTATGCATCGCAGTGCATCGGCCAGGTGGGCGTTACTCCCCTGTGGGCGTCAGGGCCCAAAATAGAAAGTTACTTACGCAGCGTAGTAGTTTTTAAATCCACAGGGGTATACTCCGTACCGTATACGGAGGAAATATTCAGCAATCAGCTAAGTTGACACAGGTTGATTGCTTAGTCAAAGTCAAGCTAAGCCAAGCTAGGTTCATTGGCGCTGTGTCAGGCCCACTCCTCTCCTTGCCTGATCCCCTTTTCGACTCGCCTTCCTTTATGGCTCGTACTTCCTTTTCGGCTCGGATTTCTTTTTGTGTCACACTCCTTTCAACATGTATGTTTATAAAAGTATTTAGTAACTAGTTACGAGGCGAGTCCGTGGGCGGGGTGTGGGCGCAAAATGTCGCCTTCGCTGAGCCTCCGGCCGATATTGATGATTGCATTGGCTGCTCTGAAGTGTTGGTCGTGGATCCTGCATCCTCACAGATAGACAGTCGATCAATTCCCGTTTTGCGGGTGGTTCCCAGTGTTGGAGTGGGGAGGTGAGGTGTTCTTCAAAGATGCAGCGGTCTATTCATGAGATACGAGGAAAGGTCTTTCGCAAAATTTGGACACTCTGCTGATTGGAGGTTCTTCCAGTTCTCTATAAAAGCACTGGCTTTGACCCACTCAAAATCACCAGTCGCAGAACAAGAATCAAGGTTTCCTCGAGACCCAAAATCAGAGAGCAAAACCATGGCTGCAGTCACCATGAACAAGATACCCAATCCCACCACCAACCAAAGATCCCAGCCACCAGAAACTTTAGAAAATGAGTTTGATACGGTTTTGGAGGAGATCTCGTCGCACGACGGCATCCAACCACTCAACAGGAACCGGAGAAATGCTGACATAACAGTGTATAGCAAGCAGAACGGCACGTGATTAGTTTTGACAAACACCACACATTTCCGACATTTTGCGCTCTCACGGCCCTATATCGACTAAATACAGCCAACGGCGACAATAACTATTGATCAGCCTGTGTCAGCTGGTGACGCAGACATGATTTGAAATCAGGAAATAGAGTCTGTGAAAGCCCAGAGAAGTCATCTGAACTCATCCTGCCATTGATTTTCTTGACTCGCTGCCTCTCGGCGCAATGTTTAACCCTTTGTGGGATGGTTGAATCTTCTATTAGGAGGAGCTAGCTAGGCTGTTATTATATTTACATAGGAGATCAAGTGTGGGCGGAGGACAACACCCCTAGACACCTAATCTCATGACACTGCTGAAGCAGGCCTCAACTCCTTATAAATGAGCTGAGCTGCCTCTCAGAAACCCGCACGAAGGATACACATTTCCAGACTCTCATAAAAGGGCAGAGCAGCGTGACAAACCAAACTCCACCATACTCCACCATACCACGCAAGTAGCCATCGCGGGTGTCGGAGCTCTCGGGCATCATATTCTACGCGCAATTCTCGCACAAGGGAAACATTCCGTGATCATCTTGACAAGAGGAGAGCCCGTCAGTAACTTTTTCTAAATATAAAATGTCTATTCTCTCTAAGTTGCAAGACCTCTATAGACACATTATCCCATGTTCTCAGTGCTCTAGGTATAGTAGCTACTACCATATCATGTCGCTGACAGTTCATGTATCAGCGCTCTACCGACCCGCGCATCACATGGCGTAAAGTCGACTATAGCGACAAGTCCTCACTGGAGGCGGCGCTTCGTGGTATCGATACATGTATATCAACCGCAGCAGGCTTCGGCGACAAAACATTCGCGGAGGGTCAGATAAGATTAGTCGATGCATGTATTGCAGTAGGTGTTCGCCGGTTCGTGCCATCAGAGTTCGAGTTCGATCCGCACGTCCGCAAAGATCGCTACCCTGCTTCAGTTGCGAAGCGGAAAGTACTATCCCACCTTGACACGCCGACAGTTCGGGAGAAGATCCAGTGCACGCTATTTACACAGGGTGTCTTCTATGATTATTACTCGCCGATGACTGAGGATGGGAAGAGGCATGTGAGTAGCGAATCGCTGGCGCCGATTGGGTTTGATATAGTTGTGGATCTGAAGAACTGTCGCGCGGAACTTGTGGATGGGATGGAGGAGAAGAGAATGCGGTGCACGGCGATTGATGATGTTGGGAAGTTTGTGGCCAAGGCTTTGGAGCTGGAGGAGTGGCCGGACCAGTTTATGATGTCTGGGGAGAATCTTACTTGCAAGGAACTTATTGGGATTTGTGAGAAGGTGAGAGGTACGTATGAAAGATTGGAATTGCGAGAATCCTGAATCCTTGAGCCCACCACCCTATGAAGAGAAGTTATTATTATGTATCGCATATTCACGAAAATCGAATTTAGGAAAACCATTCGAAATCGAACGCATATCAGTTGCAGATATGGAACGCAAAATAGAGGAGGCAGAGAAAGCGAATGACATGATTGGAACATTCATATGGACGACACCCCTTCGTATCCTCGAGGGAGACTTTTGGTGGGACGACAAATCTACGCGGGGAGTTGATATCAAAACCATTTTTCCAGACGAGAAATTTGAATCCCTGGAAGGTTTTTTGTCAAAATGGTGGTGATTCGATTCACATGATATTATTATCATACAGCTTCAAGTCATATTCAGTGATGAAAGCTTTGCTTTGATGAATGAACAGGTTTAAAGTGTGTGTTTAGCTGCTAGAAACCAAACGATTCAATGGATTCTAGCAATATTTCAATTATTTAACAAGGGAGTAGAATTGATTAAAGGATGTATATTCAAATGTCTAACATAGAGCCATTCTATTATTGCCTCAGCTCTAATAATCCGCCTTTTTTAAGGTGAATATTTTCCGTTTTTATCTAAATAAGTGTGTAAGAATACAAGTTCAAGTTGTCTGGGTACTCTCTGACAGAAGTGTAGCGTCGGATGGTGTGCAAAACTGAGGTGACCTTTGTGAGGAGAAAAGGGAAGATGTCTGTGGGTTTCACGGGTTTTGATGTGTATCACTGATCTAAAACAGGTTAAATGCAGCCAGCTCTTCTTGTTGCGTTGACATCAAGAGTAGCAAAAGGGTCCCAAGGTCCTTCTAACAGACAGAGTGGAGTACTGGTTACTCTGCAGATCTCACTGGCCTAGTGTGAATCGAAATTCAAGTATAAAAGGCTCAACTGCTACAGAGGGAAGCCTAGACTTCAGCTATTCAATCTGCCATTCAATTTGCCATTCCAAGATAGAGATATGTTAACTGCATTGGCTTCCGTCCAGCAAGCGTTCACCGTTAACTAAGGTCACCTTAGAGAAGGTGCCGCTTGGGGGAAAGGTAGTTGCTATTATAGTACCGTTATAGGTATATTGATCTCTATTAGTGACGATAGCTATGGCGGTGGTTTATAACTCGAATGTCCTTGGGAGTTATAAAGGCGGTATCAGGGTATCCGAAGGGGAATCAAAACTAGTATTTAGCAATGCAGTTTAGAGGATTATCCTGGGTGGTGTTAATTAGGGCAAACCCTATCCCGTGACCTATGCTTCCCTAGCGGGGAAATAAACCTTGCTCCAATTCAACCTTCGTTTCTCCGTCCGCGATTCTTTCAAGTTCACAAACGAGACAGAAATCCCAAGACTTAGTGTATTTCGCTCGTCTTTCTCATTGGTATTACGACCCCAAGAAAAGGGACACCAGGATCGACTTTCATTGCAGTCCTTTTACAACACTCTATATACTACCATGCATGTTTGGTCAACTCAAACGCCTCGTTCATATATTGAAGTTGGCACTCAATGTTAAATCCAGATCAAAGATTTGCTAGGTAGCTTCAGGAAGTATTCCAACTACCTTAAATCTACCCTGCGCCTATCAAGCCACCTAGCTTTTGAACGAGGTTTGTCAAAACGGACAAAGACAAGAAGAACCTCTCCTTTGTTACCAAGACACCAGCTGGTGTCCTGAAAAAACCCCTCTGCTTCAACAAGTTCGCGGGGAGGGGGGGAATAACATAGAATAAAAAAAAAATATAAAAAATTGCCTCATATTGATCACGTCCTGCTAGGCCACCTGTAAGTGTGAATTTTTCTTTTTATTGTTATTTTAGCTGAATGCGTCCCGCGAGAGGGAATCTTACTGTGGTACGGAGTCTTATTTGATGGTTAAATGCTTTTCGTTCTAAGAACCTCCACATTTTGTTGAAACAATCCTTTCCCGCCAATCGAATCCAAAGTCGTGAATTCCCACTTTGTCTTTGCTCATCTATTTACGTCATATGATCATTTATTCTTTTCTTCCAATCCTTGAAAGTTTAGCTGGCTATACCCTCACACGAGGCACGAAACATTCCACTAACTATCCTCTCGAGATTTCACCCCTTCCAGTTAATAATCTGCGCACCTTCGACTACCATGTCACTATCGGCCGTATTGCAGACTACTCTGCAATCTGTTCTCCTTAATGGCAGCTCGAACGTAATAGCTCAAGGAATAACGGCCTACAGACATGGGGTAAGTTAATTTTGGTTTTCTGCACTATCTTCTCTTGTGGTAATCCCAATGATCAACCTTTTTGTCTCTGTATTTCGAATTTACACCGTCCATTCACTTATGTGTGGTTTCCTATTTCGTGAGGAACTTCATGAATTCATGTTGCTCCCGTCTTGCCTACAAATACAAATGAAATTCATGCAAACACTAACTGGGTTGCTTGTGCGGCATTTCTTTAATGCCGCTGGCGAATTTTTCCATGGAACGAAAAGGCCCCGCTCACGCTCGACTACATTCAGGTGGCCCGCTTCATGATATGCACACTTATCACAACGCCATTTATGGTCCTTTGGCAGGATCAGCTCGAAGTCACATTTCCCGCCTCCTCTAATGAGGACGGGGGTAGGCATCCGGCGTTAGTAGCAAGTAGGGGTGACAGTGTTCCCAACGCTGCTAACCAGAAATTAGCGCGCAGTGTGGTTCAGGAGGATCAGCCGGAGCGAAGGGAAAATCAGAAAGCTAGTCCAAAAAACAACGTCCGGAATACCATTCTCAAGATTCTTATAGACCAGACTGTTGGTGCCGCATGGAGTTCGGCTCTGTTTATTGTAACCATCTCCGCTTTAAATGGTCAGGATGCTAGAGCAGTTCAGCAATCGTTGTATAAAGTACGTGTCATCTACTATTTTTGTTTTCTTTCTCTCTTGATGTTTCTTCACGAGATCGATTACATATGACAAGGACTTCAAAGAGTAGTGTGTTCCTACACAAATTGCCAAGAAAACGTTTATCAAAAATGGCCTTGGGGCCCATTTGTTTGCGTGATTTTTTCACACCTCGTCCCCACAAACGCTAACAATGAACATCTGACTAGGATTTCTTCCCAATCATTACAGCTGGGCTTAAACTTTGGCCAATGGTTTCCGTGATTAGTTTCACAATAGTTCCACCAGAGAAGAGAGTTCTGACGGGCAGCCTATTTGGGATGATCTGGGGCATATACCTTAGCTTACGGACAGAAGACTGATATTACACCTCTCGTCCTGCACAATTCATTGCTCCATTGCGGGGGCCGCGTAGAACAATCTCCGCTTTTATTCGCCCTTTATTTGTCTGTCGATGCCATCGTGGGTTGCTTAGTTGGATATACTTCCTGGTTTTGGAACGGATGCCGACGCAGTGAGGGCCGAATCAGCCCATGGCTGGCTTACCGCGTCCAATATGGAATTACGGATAACTCTCGGATTATTTCCAGCTTAGAGCGCCTGGTCTGTTGGCGGGAAGTGTTGTACGACGTGAAAACTATTCCGTTGCGACTATTTCGATATTTTCACATGCCCCTGCCGCCGCATTGCTCTAACAAAACTGTTGGGGGAGACGTTGTGATGCGGCGTTCTATTCCATCTAACATCCACGCAAACGCACGGAGGATGTGCTACCACTATACATGTACTATACATGTGCGTCTAGATAGAGCTAAGGCGTATGCATTTTTCTTAGAGATTTCTCTCGATTTGTGGGGCCCAGGACGTGCACGAAGCACGAACCCATTTCTACCATGCTGCTCAACGCCAATAAGGCTTCTCCATTTAGCTGCTCCCGAGTGACGACTTTTCCTTTTCCAGATACGCGATAATTTTTGCCCTAGCTTTTGGAATTATTCATTTTTCGGTTATATATTTGAGGGATTTTTCTAGAAAAAGCCATTCCGAACCAGCTCTTTAAGGTAGTTACACACGCTGAGGCTCAAAACTATTGGCAGCAAAAGTAAACTACTATTTGCTTGGAATCCTGCGGATCACTTTATCTCCGCTTCAACCAATTCAACTACAAATGGATACAATCTCCTAATACTCGAAATGCAAAAGAACATTATTCTCTTTCGCAGGGCATTGTCCAGGCCATTCGCGTTGTGTAAAGGTTTCTATTAATAAATCCACAAAGCCCCACTTAGCTCCAGTGACCAGCCACCCTCATGATGATCGCTGCAATGCAAGATTTTAGATCCTTGTCTTGGCCGATTAGTTTAATTCACTAAAACGAATCAAATGAAGGGAACCACCAGAGCTCGGCAATTGTGGCGAAGGGGCTAAGATAAGATGCCCACATGCTTTTTCTACTAGCAAGTAGTCTTTAGCAAAACTTGAACTCTTGTATCCACTGTGTGGTGACAGTAGTGGATTTAATGAATAGTAGAAGTAACACATAGGAACTTGATATGCTTTGTCGAAGATAAAGGGAAATACTAAATAAGTGGATTACTTTTTCTTTCGTTTCTTTCGTCAATATGCTATAGTAGTACTACTAGTTATGGAGAATGTATATTGATAGGAAAATTACGAGTTTATTATCCTGAGCTGAAAGACTTGCTAATCACGTTTGGAATTTATCTGCAAACGATATGTTCTGATTTGTATACGATCCGCATCGTATCCAAGCCACCGTAGGTTGCTGTTAATTTCCTGTTTCGCTGACATGAGCCATATACGGAGCTTTTAGTAGCTGGATAGAGTATGCGCAGAATCGTGACTGCGGATTTTCCTAGAATCCTTTCCGAGAGTACGGAGTAGTAGGTACTACTATGTTGCCAGCGGGCATAAAACAACTTAAAATTTTAGCATATTCTAAATATTTTGTGGTTGGTTGGAGTATAGGTAGTAGGCTACATATATATTCCCCGTTTCGATAAGGCGCTCTCGTGTTAGCAGTTAACCTTGTTGCAAGCAATACTCCGTACAAAAACTTCCTATACTTTGCAACCCAATCACAACGAAGCTTGGAACCGATACAGAGTACTACACACCACTGTTTCATGAGCTGAAACGAGCCTCGGATACGAAGAAGATCACGGCGGCTGCGAGTTAGGATTCCCCAGTTACGAGGCACTTGGAGGCCTGGTCAGTGCGAACACGAGGGTTCGGGAGCGATCAGTCGATCAGTCGATGAGTCAGTAGTGCTTTCAGCACCACGGGTTAAATTCTGCAACTGGATTTTTAAGGGCACACACAGCCTTTTATCAACGCAGAGCAAAACGGAAACTAGTATTCCGTATTCTTCCACGTTCCATTCCTCAATATTATCCATGTTTAGTTCGAACGAGAAGACTGCATAGATGTACAGTACTACATAGTACTTCGCGGCAGTTTCCATTGGGCCCCTGTCAAAAATTTGATCCTTGCCTCTTGGGAAAGGGGAATACATCCTCGCGGCCTAAATTTCTGTTCATGAAATACTTACTACCCTACATCGAATCGATATGATTGTCAGGAGAATTGGGAGAGCGAGAACAAATCAATGCAAAACACGATCTGCAGATTCAATGCAACACCCATCACTAACATTGTGGCCACGATTGGTGTTTTATTTCCCGGGGATCCTCCATCGCTGGCTATTTTGATGGGAAGTAAATCCCATCTAGAACAAACGCCATTAGCATTTGTGTTGTTGTTGTTGTTGTTGTTGTTGGTTTGTTTGGCTATAGTTGGTCTTCTTTATGATATTTCTCCTTCAATCATCTTCTGTATAAACGATTTTACTCCCACCACACGGTAATAAATAACCAACACAAACCCACAAACGAGACAATCAACAAAGGAAACCTTCCGAGCGGCGCCTTTCTACTCTATTCGTTGAGCAAGGGAAAAACAAAGAGCTAGGGCCAGACGCCGTGAATGGCGTTTGTGGGTGATATGAGAGGAATTAAAGATGAAGCACTGACTAAGTTGTTGGTTTGTTGGCCAACGATCTTTTGAATGTGGAAATGCTGCCCCCAATTGATCAATCAACACCCCCCCCCCCACCCACCGCAGAAAAGCGCGAGCTGGGGAATAAAGAATTGTGTGCTACTACTCCTAGCCATCCATTTATTCTCCTTGGTGTGAGGTTTCAAACAAGGGAAATAGATAACGCAAGAGGCACAGTTTCATTGATTTCAAGTTGTTGTAAACTTGAAGTTGTTGCTTAAAAACATTCGAGTTAGGGTTAGTGAACCTACAGTGGGCGAGCAAACTATCCGTAACTAGTACCTAGTACTAACTAACGTAAATAATGAAGGCTCACTAACAGCGATCGATTTTGGCGGGCCGTGGCGGGTGAGTGGGTGCGTTGGAACTTGGGTAATTTTTTTTTTTTTTTTTTTGACTACTCCCCACCATCGCTTTTTCACCCTTCAAAGTGACGAGTAAAACACTTCCTCGTTCTCCAATACCCCCGGAATAAATATGTGTTCGGGAATAGCTAGCTACTACAGGGGTGATATATTGATAGTATTAGTACTCCGTACTACGCTGAGAAACAACAGTAGTAGAATAGGCCTGTCAAATTTTGATAGTGAGATGGAATGGAGGGATAGCTCCCAAACAAAAAGCACAAATGAACAGCCAGTAAAACAAGAGAATACTAGCTTATGGTGAAGATTTTGAGATCCTAGACTTAAATTCTCACATCAGTGGCCGACTGCGAAATAACGATGCTCAGCCCCCAAAATTTGCCCTGGTCTGCTAACTCCCTGGTCTGCTAACGGATTATGGTTTATTGTTAGTAATTCCATACTACGGGCTCGGAGTACAGTAATACTTTTTTCTATTCCCATCTCCGGGTGTTATTTTTAATTGAACCCTTTATTTTTAACAAACTGCCCAAAAAAAAAAAAAAAAAGGCTAACTAATTCTGGTTTTACCATATGTACAGTACATACGTTCTCAGACACCACATGCATAACCATACGCATACGGTACCTGAATGAATACAATTTGAAGTCGGTTCACTGTTGGGTGTCTGGGGTCTGGTGGCGCCATTTGGGGCTGTATTCGATACCCAACAAGCCAACTGGCCAACGGGCCAACCCACCATCTTTTTCCGTACGGATTATCTGTTCGTGATTGTTCAGCAAGATAGTTAAACCTTTCATGTTTGTTCTTGATGATATGACTGATACGGGCGGGCAAAGCCACACGATGGAGCAAGCGGCCTACCCCGGCCAAGATACCAGACCCCCCCTAGTCACCAAATAAACCCCTAGTGTATGGTCTGTTGCTAACTGATCTGATGGCGCAGGTATTCTTGTTCGGCGATCATTGCAAGATTTTGCTCAGAGACTACTACTCCGTACGGGTGGGTTGGTATTCTCCCAACTGGGTACTAGTAGTACTAGTATTCTTGTGAGAGCATTGAGTATTGTTACTACTATATAAAAATGTAAGGGAGATTTTACTAATTTATTGACAAAGAAAACACATTGCTGCCGTTACTCCTAGATATTTATGGTTGTGAGAGTGAGGTTACTATTTATTGTGCCTGGGGTACCTTCGAGGGTTGGTTTTTCTTACATGCCTCCTGCTCGACGCCAGCCAGGTTCTCGTATATCTTTATCGGCTGCTGCGCCTACAGCCAGGGCACCTGTTGCATAGTACATATTCGGGAAGCCTTGCCTCTGCAACATTTTTTACCGAATATCTTCTTTTTGTTCTTGATTTGCTGCTTCGTTCTTTTTTTTCTACTTCTGACTTTCACTGTACAAGGACAGCTTGTTTTTCCATATACTAGTACTATATATATATCTATATTCCTCGTCTGTTATTTTATCATATACTAGATTATCACGCTTACACTACTTACGAAAACCTACCTCATGTTTGGATGAGGGAGAAGGAGGAGATAAAGGAACAAGAGAGAAAAAGGAAGCAAACGACGATTTATGTTTTATTGTTGATTCGTGGGCCATTGGAATTTACGATTTCATTCAGAGACGCTAGTTGAATGTAGACCAAATGCACTCCAAAGCTATCTTTGAGGACTAGTTTATCCATTCATTTTTGGCCTTCTTTGAGAAAAGAGGGACATCTTTGCAAAAGGTAGGTCTCATTTTCGAAATGGTTCAATATGAGCTAATTTGCTACAGCAATTCGGACCTCCTTTGTCCCAATTGCACTGGCCCTCCCCCTTCTCCACGCTCTACTGATATACTTCGTTTATTCTCCAAAACCTAAAACAGAACTAACAGGAGCTTGTCCAGGATACTACGCAGAAAATCACTCTTTTTGAAGTAGTGACCATGTCTTTCAACCTTCTTCCGGGGAACAATTTAAATTCCTTGCCTGAAACGAAGCACAAGGAAAAGAAATCTCGCTATACAATGTCAACACTGCAAGTTAGATGGCCTATTCGAGGTTCTCGCTCAACAAACGGGTCCCCCACGTCGAAGAAGTCGAAAGGCAGCCCTAAGAAACACAAGAAAAGCAAATCAGTGGATTCCCTGAAATCCAAATCCACTGATACACTTATTATTAGCACGAGTATCGACTCGGAGCTTACTACTGATAACGATAGATTGGCGGTATTGGAGGCCGGTGCGCAACTGTTAAGCCCTCACTCAGCTTCGAGTTCCGGCTTCAGGGAGACTAAAAAAAAGGGCTCACCCAGATTTCTGGGCGTACATGCCTCGGAAAGTGTAGTGCTACCTGAAGAGAAAACATTACGAACGCCTACAACTGACAGGAAGACAAAGGCGTTGAACTCAATATATAGTGACCAACGATTCGCAAATATGCCGCCAGCAGGGGGTTCATGTCCAGTAGCAGCAAATCAAAGGCGAATTTCATATCAGAATCTGACGAAGGACAGCGAGATTAGCCCACCACCCATGCATCCAGGACGGAATAGGCGATACCAGAAAGTTTCCGATATTGACATGCCGCATAACGGCGTTGGACAGGCTACTTCTGGGAATGTATCACCAATCTCAGGTCCGGCTTTTCAGAAAAAAGCTATCCCAGCCTCCTCCAGAGATAGTAGCCCTGTTGTCCCCTGGGCCATTGTTTCACCTTTGTCAATCGATATGCCCCAGCCTCAGAGAGCTTTTGTCCCCCCTTGCTTTGACAAGATCATTCAAACAGACACAGACCCGCTTTTAGCCCAGTCTAGGAGAAGTGGTGATTCAGCCACCTCATCCGAGTTCGGTAGAAGCGCATCTGCGCTCAATAGCCCGGCGTCCTCAAGATCAAGTATATACTCTGATGCCTCGCTCGCTAAACCCGCCGAAACCACCGTCGCAGTCACAGAAGCAGGCTCCAGAAATAGTAAAGCTTATTCGTTGATATCTCCCGTTGCCGCTGGCGTGTTCGACGATGTTGACGCTGATCTGAAGCGGAATCCTACGTTCAAACATAATTTTAGCCTCAAACCGATAAGAAATGAACCGCTCCCTCTTGAGTCAGCAATAAAAATTCCTCCACTATCAATCCGTCGCACTTCCGGACAAGAACCCATGGGTGCCGCAGCCCATTGCGGTCGGTTAATTCACCCGACAAGCCCCCCAAAGTTCCTCCCGTTGAACCCTCGACCATCTGATCTTGATATTCTGGACGAAGCATTCCGTCGCTCAGGCCTTCATCATGTATCGCCCACTAGAAGCAACAAATCGATAACGGGACGAGCTTCAAGGTCATCAAATACATCATCTAGTTCGCCATCTTTGCGCAAAGCTACCCTTGAATTGGAAGAACAACTTTCCGTACTTTCTGGATCTATTCAGAATAGTACCAGCTGGTTGAAAATAGGCAGGAATCGATGCACTGCTTCCGAGTTTCCGGTGGATCGCCCACCCAAAACTTTGAAGCCAGGCTCGACTTGGAGAAGGTCCGGTTCGTATTCCAGTATCTCACCGACTAAGTCACCTTCGACTAAGAAGAGCAATGTTCATTCTTCATTCACATTTTCAAAGAAGAAGAGTTGGAATGGCAAAGATAAGATCAAGGTCAGGCCGACCAGAGGCGAGTCAGTACTGCCAGTAGAAGAGAATGACACGTCACTATCGCCGCCCCGGCCATTGTCCTTGAAGACTGGGGTAAATGACAATACTACCAAAAATGGTACTACGGTTTCTGGTAAAAATAACAGCGAACTTGAAGTTGTGAAACACACAGAAAAAATAAGCTGCACGTCGATGGTGAACAAGGGGCAGGCTGAAAGCGCCGAGCGCAACCTCCGACTCCGTCTGCCCCGCCTACGAACCCAGCTCAGCGCCAAGTCGATTCGGGCGCCTGCCAACCTCAGCGCCGTCATGGAGTCGCCTACCGACCGAACAAGCCAGACTAACAACGACGATAGTCCCAAGGAGCGCATCATGGCGGCTCTCGACAGGCTAGATCCAAGGCAGCCAAAAAACCCTCACAGCTATTATTCTAATAATGATAAAGACAATGGCACCCCAGCAAGAATACGTTCGCTTGTTTTCGAGCTCGATGGCAGCCACAAGTCTTCTGTATGCGAACCTGCGGGGTCCAAAGACATGCTCTGCCAATCAATCCCCAGTAAGGTAGCTAAGAGCATTATCTACCGCATCATGCAGAATATTGACAACCTTGAGGACTTGTTTAATCTCGCAGTCATCAATAAGGCCTTCTACTCTGTTTTTGGAGAGCATTCATTGGCTCTTATAAAAGATACTTTGTTCCGCATGTCCCCTGCTGCTTGGGAACTACGCGAGATATGCCCACCTTGGGAGACCGAAGACGATGAGGCTGGAAACATCGACATGCCTGTTCCAGAATACACACCAAATCTATACATACACCATTACACACGAGACCTGTACACCATGGTCGCTTTGAAATCGCTCATCCTTGTGCGCTGCGAGAGCTTCTTACGCCCCGATACAGCCAGAGCACTGGCAGGGTTGGACGAAGCTCGATGCGCGGAGGTTGACGAAGCGTTCTGGAGGGTGTGGAGTTTCTGCAAGTTATTTGGCTGCGGAAAGGGGAGAGAAGATGATATCACTGCGCAAGTCGACTGGCTCAATGGTGGCCAACTTGCAGAGGCTGAAAACCGTGGCACTAACATCGTCATGCAGTATCCAGTCGGCATCCATAGCGTTTTGTTCAACGCACCGCCTGCCTTTAGCAAGGGCAATCATGGAGGATTATCATCAACGGAACTCTACGACATGATGGAAATCTGGACATGTCTTGGTGTCCTTCTTCAGGTGTTCCATGGGGAATGTAAAGAGGCTCGAAAATTTGGGATCTTTGATGGCTTCGATGTGGCATCTGGCGATATGGACACGGAGGAATCTCTAGCAGGTAAGCAGCTATTACTTTGTCATCTTTGGTCGACTTTGATGCAGTTTGGCTCACATAACAATAGAAAGCTGGACTCAGTACCTTCTCACACTTGGACCCTCTGCCATTCTTGCCCTCACCAGCATCAACCCCAATGCACCGATCGAGTCCCTGTTTTCCAGAGCACAGGCCAATGGATGGACGAAATGGAAATCCCCAGATTTAAATCATGGTGGCCCACCAAGATTATTCTTGAAAGAGGCAGTTTCTCAAGTCTACGAATCCAGATTAGCAAGCATAAAAACTCCCATTTCATCCAGGACTCCAAAATCCAATTCCCCTTCTCCACATTCCCCTAGCCCCATCGCAAGGCACCACCTTTGCCACTCTCGCGATGTCTCATCATCATCTTCTTGTTCTCTGTCGCCAGAGGCTACCAATACCAACCGTCGACGTCAAGCCGGATTTGCCGCTGAGCTTCGCCGAAAGCGAAAGGAATCTCAAGGTTCTGACTTGTCTGGCGGTATTGATGTGAACCCCGTGGCAACAGATTCCAGAGAAGAGAGACCAATCTCCCATTTCTCCACTGTGATTGAGAACCTTGACCGTGGCAACGGCCAAGGCCATTCAAAAGCCTTTCCGCTCCCCACCGTATCAACCACCTTCCCACCTCCGATCGATACAAATGTACCAGCACCCCGACGTAGTAACTCCAGCATTCAGAACACGCCCATCGCCTCCGGCTCCTCCATCGGAAAGTCACTACCAAGCCGTGTTCCCATCTCTACTCCCTCCCTACCAACCGTCACCCTCGAATCACCCACGCCACCATCAGGCGCGGCAGCCCACGCAGCATCAACATCGACCTCCCCTCTGCTCCCCGCATCAACTTCTATACAACATCAGCGAACATTCTCCACTCCTGAAACCGCCTCCGAAGAGAAGATATCCCGCGGCCGCTACCCCATCCACACTTCTGAAGTCCTCGATCCCGTCGATATGGCTATGCACAAAATGGTGACGGAACTAGGTTTCAACGAGGCTGCTGCTAAATGGGCGTTGAAATGCACGGACACGGGCGAGTCACTGGATGTTGAAGCGGCAATTAACCTGTTGCTACAGGGTGATGGCCAGGTGGACCCACTTGCCATGTCCGCGTCAGCAACGTCAGACGCGGGGAATACCAATAGTAGCTCTGCCCTAAGAGGTGGGATTGGTAGTAGTAGGAACGAGGGTGTCAGTGTCAACGGCATGTGTAGGAGTAAGACTGTGGCGACGAGTAATGAGATGGAAGAGGAGGTCTGGAGGCCCGTGTGGAGGTGGGCATGAGCGGAAAAGAATAGCGGGTTGATTCCTACGCCTTTCCACTCCCCCCTTCTCTTTACTATTTCTAATCCGTTTGGCTGTTTCATATCGTCAACGCCTATGAACGTCAAAACAGTGGCATTTCTTGACTGCAACATTCAATTCTCTTATGTTTTTTTCTTTATGCGTCATCTATCTTGTCGGAGCTTAGTTTGTCCTCGCTCAATATTTTTCCTTTTCATTGATTGAAATTTCAGAATCCAACTTGCCTCTCCCTGTGCCTGCCTGGAAATTAGCGAAACATATTTCCTATGTCATCTTCTTATGCTGCTATTATCTCCTCACTCACAGATGGTTTGTTTTGTCCTTTTATACATATACCCAATATGGCACGCTCGCGTTATTTTTTCTTATTATACAGTTGGATCCCCCCCCCTTTTTTTTATCTTTTTGAGTGACCCTGTCAAATATTTTCCTATCGCACACGCTTCCATGAAGTATCTAAGTCTGAAAATAACTAGTCTCGTCTAGGCATTATTCTGTTCCCTCTACTCTTGCGAGTTTAGTAGTTTTCGCCTCAATCAGGAGGTAATGGCGGATAGAATCCTACTTAACCCCCAATATATCTCTTTCCCTACACCATATTCACAAAAAAATAAAAATAAAAATATAAGTCAATTCGTTCATTTTCGTCCATGACTACGAGCGAAATGTTACCATATTTAAGAACGCCTGCATATTGGGACCTTCCAGGAACAAACTTGCAATTTCTGGAAGTTTGAATATTGATGTTAAGATAACATAACATGGACCTGCTGATGTGTGCGTGTTGCTGCTTTTTTTTTTCTTTTTCTTTTTCTTTTTTTCTTTTTTTTTTTTGCTGGGGTGTGGTGGGGGAGGGGCTGAATATTTCCATCTCCTGTGTCAAACTTTTACCAAATTGACCGGGAATGCTTCCAATCACTTCACACCCATACCCTGATCCCTTTCAGAATGGAACCTTGTCTGTCAACCCCGCCATCTCTCGCTGATAATTCCTATGCTGCGAAACCTGATACAAAAACTTGCCCAAGAAACCCTTCACCTCAGGGTATAACTTGACCCCTTCTGTCAAACTGTGAGGCTCATGTATCTTACTCGACGTGACCAGGCCAAACCATTCGACCGGATGCCCTGCGGAGGCCGTCGCAACATCCAAACCTGGAAGGTTGTTCAGAACCTGCGCGACAAGATTGACAGCCTCGCCTGTGGCGCCAATGGCCTTGCAATGTCCAAACTGTTCGGTAATCCAATGTCGGATGGCGCCCAGTTCGCCCAATTCTTTGATATGTGAGCCACCAGGGATGAAGGTGGCATCGAAGAGTGTGGAGCGCTGGCCGATATAAACGTGATCGGGGACCACGCCTTTCCCGCTATCCTTATCCTCATGGTCGGCAAAGATGGCTTGTCGCTTCGTGCCGATTATTACGGGTAGGCCACTCATGGCGCTCACTGCAGCTTTGACAGTGGCAAATGCAACGGAGTCATAACCATCGCCGATGAGGATGGCGATCTTTCGGCCCTTGATTGTGGGAGTGGACAGTTGGCGATCGTTGATGTACTGTTGGCTTAGGTTAATGGTCTTTTGACCTTTGTTGGTGCGTCCGGCCTTTTGTGGCGTGGGTGCTCCTACTTTTACCGCAACGGCTTGGGCGAGGGCAAGGTCGATTTCAGTAAGGCGCTCGACAAGTCTGTTGTAGACGACGGGGTCATCGCAGTGGTCTAGCTCGAAGCAGAAAGCATTCTGGACATGGAGTTGTTCGTATTCGGAAAGGGAGTTGTAAAATAATTGTGCTTGGTCGATGTGCTCTTGGAACTTCTTGCTAAGCATCCTAGCCTTGATACTCTGTGTTACTTTTTGAGGGTAGGTGACGAAACCGCCATCCTCGGGTTTCGTGGGTGGACAAGCTTCGAAGCGGTTCGGCCAATAGTTCACAGTTCCTTGGGTAATCTTGTGGCGCATTGCACCGTCTCTGTTGTGATTCATGACAGGACACAATGGACGATTGATTGGGAGTTCTTCCCAGTTGGCACCGAGTCGGGTGATTTGAGTATCAAAGTAAGAGAAGTTACGTCCCTGGAGAAGTGGATCATCGGAAAATTCAATTCCAGGTACGATATGACCGGTGCAAAAGGCAATTTGCTCTGTCTGGGGGAAGAACTCATCAACGTTGCGGTTGAGCTCCATCTCTCCAATATATCGAACCGGCACCAGGCTCTCCGGCCAGATCTTAGTTGAATCAAGGATATCGAAATCAAAATCGTGCTCCCTTTCCTCAGGAAGAACCTGGATTCCAAACTTCCATTTTGGATACACATTGTTGTCGATTGCCTCCATTAGGTCCTTCCGGTGGAAGTCTGGGTCCTGGCCACCGAGTTTGAATGTCTCGTCGGGTACGAGTGAGTGGACCCCAAGTTCTGGCATCCAGTGAAATTTAACGAAATGTCGTTTGCCTTGTTTATTCACCAGAACAAAAGTATTAACGCCAAATCCTTGCATCATGCGATATGATCGCGGGATAGCCCTGTCAGACATGGCCCACATGAACATATGGGTGGCTTCAGGGTGCAAATATACGAAGTCCCAGAAGTTGTTGTGGGCAGTTTGCCCCTGAGGAACTTCGTTATGAGGTTCCGGCTTCACAGCGTGAACTAAAGTCGGGTCAGAACATAATCGATGCTAAATGAGAAGAAATAAAGCAATGAATACTTACCAAAATCGGGGAACTTCACAGCATCCTGGATGAAAAATACAGGAATGTTATTGCCAACCAGATCCCAGTTGCCTTCTTCCGTATAAAACTTAGTAGCAAAGCCTCGGACATCACGGACTGTATCGAAACTGCCTTTGCTGCCCTGGACAGTGGAAAACCGAACGAATACCGGAGTAGTCCTCGAAGTGTCAGTCAACACCCTGGCTGAAGTTACGTCTTCTGCGCTTTCAAAGAGCTTGAAGTGCCCAAAAGCACCTGTTCCTCGAGCATGTACAACTCGTTCTGGGATTCTTTCGTGATCAAAACGATGGATCTAACTCGTTAATTAGCATCGGTTGTATAGAATATTGAAAGAAAACCTAATGTATATAGGGAAGGTTGCTAAGACCTTCTCACGAGCGATCTGATCCTCCAAAAGAGTTGGGCCGGTTTGATTTTCCGATGCAAGCCTTAGCCAATTATCCGTATTGCTGACTTTGACCCCATGGTCTGTGGTGAATGGAGCTGGCCCGTGAACGTTGGTAGTATCGTGGCTGAGATCTGCGACCTTTTGTTCGCCTGGTTGCATGTTTTCCATGAGCTCCCTCACCTTTCGGAGCCCCTCTGCGGCCTTGCTAGTCATGGCGTGCGATTAGATAATATTTCCTAGTCCTTTTTTTTGGGGGAACTTCGAAGGTGTAAAAAGAGCTTTCTTTCCGTCTTCCTGGCTGGAGGAGGCAGAGCTATAAAACATATTATTATTTCGGCGTCATGATGGGGCACGACGTCATTGTCCTAATGCTTGCGGAACCTTAACTCAAAAGGTCGATATGGAATATCAGAATGACGTCGACTCGTGGAACATATGGGCGCAAAGCAAACCCTTAAGATTTAGGGCTCAAACTCAGGGACAAATCCAGAGAGCTTCGCATCTCATTGTATGTAGTTTCTTCTATTTTGTTATCATTTCAGGTCCCTTCTCCTCGATTAATAGGGACGTTATGTATAGTGGTTATAGCCAGCCGTCTGTGTTCATCGATTTCTGTCAGGTAAAGAAGACTTTTAGGCCAGTATGGCAATCCTTCAGTCATGTTACTATCTTATACCTTAGGAAATATCAACATTGTCTGGGTTTTCCCTAGATGCCCGGTTAGGTCGGGTTCCCATCCACTTTTCGCTTTATCAGTTAAAAAAATTCGCTTCCTGCTTTCGCCCCCTTTGTTATCTTTTGTTTTCTTGTTTCCTCCCAATGGGGAGGAAGGAAAAGATGATGTCAACGGATGATTGCACCTCCGCCATGTTTTGCATCCGATCCTTTTCACTTTCCTCAAGAATCTTCAAATAAATCCCAAGTCAACAAGCGGGCCGGTTCCCAGTTCCTCTCAGCTGTTAACTATGCCCTGTTAAATTTAACTACGAATTAGCGTCTTGTAGCTAGGAGTTGCTACGCAGTAGACATGGGACTGGAGATATATAGTCGAAAGTTTCATTCCAGCTGATCAATACTGCTCGCTTTCTCCTTTCAAAATGATTGATGTCCCAAAAGCTGGCCGCAACTGCGTAGGGACGTGTCTCATCAAATCCACAGGCAGAAGTCCTACTAATCGTTTATGAGAGATGTGCATCACGACCTCCGGGGCCATTTTCCAGTCAGAAACAAGTTTCATGGGAGAACATATGAGCATGGTTGTTGACGTTGGATTGACGTCGGAGGTTCTGGGCAAGATAGGCAGCCATTCCTATTTCAGCCTAGTTCCTGGCACATAAAATAACCCTAAAATCCTCAAAACACAAAACGCTCTTCTTCCCCCCCTCTCCCTGTCATATCAGCCCTGTTTTAGAAAACTCTGAAAAACAGCCTACCTCACAGTCAAACTCGAAGAGGCCTCGACGCGTCATGCTGCAAAACCATGGTTGAAATCAGTTATTAGGCAATGCTATC
>LGUA01000370.1:0-19153 GCA_001660665.1 Emergomyces africanus
TCCTTCAGCAGTGTTTCTCGAGTTTTGAACCTGGAGAGCATGAAATGCTGGCAATGTTGGTATCTTCCGCAGGCCAGCAATGGAGGATGCTTTGTCCTCATGTGTCGCTTAACAGAAATCTTTTGTTTACTATGTTTCAAGTTCTCTACAAAAATAAATAAAAATAAAAATAAAAATAAAAATAAAAATAAAAATAAAAGAAACAATCCTCTGATGAAGGTGGGAAGCGAGAGTCGACTGAATAAAGCACTCTCCATACTGTCACTTGCAGTTTTTGAGCCATTGAATTTCCAGGCAAACGGCACCAGAATGCAAGTAGATTTCTGACAAGCCCCTTAACGAGAGGTGAATATTAATCAATCATTTTAATTTTAAAAACGATAGAAAATCCAAGCATTGCCATATAAATATACACCTTCCTGGTACAGTCCAACGTAGTAGCTTGAAATATAGATTTTGAAATTACTCAAACAACAGTTTCTCCGCGGTAAAAAAGGGAGAAGCAATAAAGGAAATGAGCCAATGGCCCAGCGGCACAAAGAGTAGAGCAGGTGTACGCCATGCGAAGAACTCGTCATCTATCCGGGGGAGTTAAATGGGAAGAGCAAAGGCGGAAGGAATTTGGGGTTTGGCGGGGAGTGTTCCGCTGTCGGGTGACAGACAGTGGGTCCGAACTAGGGCCGAGTAGTTTCTTGGCGGGCACTAGTGGGGAGTGCGGCTGAAAAAAAAAAAGAAAAAAAGGTTCCAAAGAGGGAGAGCGCCAAGAGCCCCGGATCGATTCCGCTGGCTAGCTGGTTCGGGGCTAGCGTGAAAAATGCAATTCGGTAACTCCCAGAACGACCTGTGGTTAGTCATCTATTTCCTCTTCTAAGAATCCGCTCAATGATGTTAATTGACAGAAACTCTTTCTGTAGTACTATACTGCGGAGTACTAATACTACTTGTATTTTTGCTCATCTATTAAGTGGCAGCAAGAACTTTCCAAACGGCGCGTTCGTTGCAGAGCAACACGGCGCTCCTATCAGACGAGCAAGTCACCCAGCAACTGTTTGACAGCATCCGAAATGTAATTTTACAAGCTGCCAAGGACGATGCGGGACTGACCTCTTTTTCCGGGGCTCTGAGTTGTCACCTCATTTTCAGAGGACCCTGACGTTTGAAAGACCTCTCTTACTTGGCAAGTTACTGATGATAGCCTAGTAGTAGTAGTACTACTATATACACAAGGGGCTCTGAGTTAATGCATACGAGCTGTTCGAGGATATCATACTAGAACCATTCAGTGACTCACATCTTGACAGCCTGGGGTCATGACTGCCATCATGACTGCCACCGTGACCGGGTGAGCCAAAGAGTTGTACCGTATGGATGCTGAAGGGTTTCTGAGAGCTGTAGAGAGTACTCCGTAAACGAGCTCAAAATCTAGACTAAAAAACACATAAAAGTGGGTTACGCACTCCCTTCTCTTTAACCTGTTCCCGTTATCCTTCATGTTGAACTTTGGAAAAAGTCTGATAGGTGCTTTCTTCCAGAACGACAAATCTCTAGCCACAGTAGTAATGGTTGAAACTAGGTCGTCAGTATCATCGCCTCGATTAAATGCAGCAGAAAAGGACCTTTGGTAGGCAAGTTTTCAAACTGCCAATGATTAATTTTTACACCGGCCATCATTTACATTTATGTGTTTGTGTGTTGATATGTTTTAATTTGGAGATTATCTACTGATGTTACTACTATCCTTTCCCAGGTTCAAAAAATGTTTAATGTGTAGTAGATGTTATCTCAACTTCATAGCTTCTAAAAGTTTTAAATACTCTTAACCAAGAGCAGTTTTAAAATTGCACGGATCACTATTTTTATACATACTAGTATATTTTGGAGGCACATGTTTGCTTGGAACTTGCTCTCCATGAACTGTACTGATAGAACATGATTTTAGGCAAATGGGAGATTGCTCGCATCAAAAAGAACTAAATTTCACAAAAAGAAGACCCCTGCTTCAAAATAACTCCCTATCATCGAGCCCATGACTTCATTCAGGGTCACCCTGTACAAGTGCGAGCACTAGTGCTGAAGGTTCCGTCGGCCCTATCATCGGAACTGGCGGTAGGGAGGTACACAGGGATAATCTTTACCAGGATCGGAACCGAATTACCTCATGAGACACCCTCCACCAGGGTCATTGCCGAATGAGAGGACACAGAGGAAGCCAAGCTGCACTCTAGAAGGGCGCTAGAAGGGCACTTTCCTCGCTTCTCTGCCAAACTAGCTAGGATACAGACTAACTGGCGGTGACCAAAAGATGCGTGAAAATTCAGGAAACTACCCCGGATTGGGAGTAATCAGCACCTGGACCCCCACATAGCAATCCATAGCATCCGGCCGGTGTGCAGGTTTCCTTCGCCTCATCGTCATCGCGCTGCCTCTCCCGAGTCCTAAGTCCCAGGCGGCTCCAAGTTTTTCACAGTCACCTGATAGTTTTGATTCGCCAGGCCCTCCGCGATGTTATTGGCCGCTTCGGCAACAACAAAAATTGGCGATGAATTCAGAATCACGGCTTGCCCGTTAAAATGAAATGATGACCCAAAACAAGGCAACATTTTATATAACTCGGATCCCGATGCCGAAAAGGATACCTAGCCAATACAGTTTAGCGAGAATATATGCCGTCCTGGCCCGATGACTCCTGACTGACTCCTACCAACAAATCGTCTCGTCTTAGGAAAACGCATCAGCTCCAAGGAAATAGCTGACAACATGGGCCATGATCTTGGGTTATCCCTAGAAGTACTAAGTAGTACAGTAGTACGGAATACTGAAGTACATGACCATTCGGCCAAGCGCGTTAGAAAGTAGCTCGTCACAACCCTGGAAGCAACGGAATGGACCTTGCATGCATTGGTGCCCAGAGGTGGTCGAATTAGGCCCAGAATCCGCCAGCCAAAGATGCCAATCTGCCACCATTCAGTTTTCCCCCGTTCGTGACTTTCGCTCCCTCTTGGCCGTTTTCTACACTAACACCAGGTTTCTTATCGCATGCATTTTCATATTTCATCCACAAGATGGGCATCACTTGGCTCAACTTGATTGTGAAACTTTCCTCTTTAAAGCATGTGTTTTTTTTGATTCGGCGTGGGCTCAATCAAGGTCGTCTTTTGATTCGTTCAAGTTACCAGCAAAAAAATTTTGGTTGCAGGAGACGGCTCTGTTGGTTACGTCTCACTGGTTCAACAGGGCCCATGGATGCCAACGCATGAGGAATTCGGGTGAGGAGGGACAAGGCAAGGTAGGGCGAGACGGCGTGATCGAGCCGTCCCCACCAAACTCCCTGCTTAGTGCACGAATGTTAAAATTTTTTTTTTTTCTCCAACCCAGGTTGACGATCTCGAGCAGACAAGAGAATAATTGTTCAATTATTGTGCGCCTAAAGAAAAATAAAAATGGGGGGCAGCATCTGATCAATTATTCTTGACCGGAACTGTACAAGTGCTCGATCCCGTTCCATCCCTATCGAATCCGCATATTCGCGCGAGGGAGCTAATTTGAAAAGTAGACGAGACCATGGGTACCTAAGGTGGTGATGTGATGATGCAAGTCAGCTTGAAAAATGTGGGCTTGCAGATAAGATCTGATAAATACGTTGCTTTCCCCCTCCTCCCATCCCACCCATCCAACGTATCTGCCGTTTCTCTCTTCCTTTTCTTTTCCCATCTCTTATGCTATGCTCCTGAATCATTCAGTACCTCTTGCTTAATATTATCAGACGTCCTTCTTCGTCCGTTGATCGAGACAACCATTTCATTTCATACTACACCAGAGTCAATAGAATTGACTCCCGACTGTATCCCCATCCGTCTGTAGTGTCAAACACAGTCCTGTTATCGGGTCGCATATCACTGATATCAACATATCAACATACTCAATAACCGACGCAGTGCGTCCTTCGTCTCTCACTTGATTCCTGACCTCCAGACCCAGTTCGGAGGCTCCTCCACCCATCGAATATCTCCGTGGCCCTGCGTATTGTTAAAATAATACACCAGCCCTTGATAGCCAGCATAAGACCAGGATAGCTGTAGAATTGTTATCTTGATTTTCTTACCGCGGTCTATCGGGTAAACACAGACTTCTTGACGAAGCTCAGCACTGATTCTGCAATTGAATTTTTGCATTGGAATCAATCGATCCACCAACAACAACAGTTTTTCGACAGGAGAAATCCAAATTCGAACAACGAAACCCTCTTTCCCATATTCCGTATACAAAATCATACGAATGTGGAAGAAAAAGCACGACAAACATATCGCAACCCGGCAGACGGAAACGGAATTAAATACCCCAAACCCGACTCCCAACCTCGAGTCCGCGACGAAAATGACCACCACCACCACCACCACAGCGACAACACGCCGCTTCTTGCGCCATCGCTCCAAATCCCCACTCCCGTCCCCAATCGATACCTCTGTAAACACCACCACCTCCACCACCTCGAAAACAAACCATAGGGACCCAACTCCCTCGTCCACAATCAGCTCGCACACCTACCTTCACTCTGGCCAACGCACAACCTCCCCCCCACCCTACGTCACCAGCCCAACAAGCTCCCAATTCCCAACCATCACCACCACCACCACCACCTCAACACCAAGTCGCGCAACACACAAGCGCCACTCGAACACATACGGGCATGCCAAACGCAAGAGCAGTGGCGGCAGCAGCCTCAGTGATAATAGGCGGCTGTCGGGAACTGTGAACCATTGCGGGCGCCATGCGAATGATTGGCTGTTTGGAGGGTTTAGCGTGAGGGAGAGTGTGGGGAGGTTGTGGAACGGGACTAATGAGGGGGAAGGGGGGGACGAGGGTGAAGAGAAGGGGGAGGATAAGAGTGGGAGTGGAAGGGGTAGGAGTCTTTAGATGGGATGGATCCATGGATGTGTTGGGCCCCGCTTTGCGCTTATTGTTGTTTTCGTTTTCGATTCGTCTTTTTTCTTTTATTTTTCAAATAATTTCTTATAGTGGGTGTGGGAGGACAAGATGAAATTGTTTTGTGTTGATTTTTTATTTGTTTGTGTTTGTTTTTTTGTTTGTGTGAGGGATTTGAGGCTTGATGTTGGGAGTTGAGATTTTGATGCGAATAAGTACTACTACTCTGCTGGCAAGGGCGAAAGCGTGGGTTAAAAAGAAAAAAAAGAAAGAGTAAGAAAGAAAAGCAGCATTGCATGGAGTTGGCGAGCTAGCCATCAGGATCCAACCCGGAACACAGAAACCCCTTCTGACGAGTCTGACTATATTGGTATATTTAATTTTCTCGCCTACTCACTCTTTCTGAACTCAATATCAATGTACGAACATGGAAAGCTAACTTTGCGTTGTCTCTTAGTTCTATCACACGCATAATTACGCACCCCAGCTCCTATATAACTTACTACTAGTAGTAGCAGTACTCAGTCTGGAAGGTTGCCATATATTGAACTTTTTACAGTTTTTTATTATGCCATCCAGCAAACACAAAGCGCGTTAAACACGCCCCTTGCCCCATTCGACTTGCACTGCACTGTACATACATACACCAGCCAGTTAACGAAATGACGAAGAGACCTGACTTGAATGAATTAGCTTAGGGGGGGGGGGAGATACCCATTGTCCCAGAATTGGGGAAATCGTTGATGCCTACTATTTAGTTTTTTAAGTTTTCTTTGCTTTCTATTTCTAGTATCTTTCCATCGTTTTTCTTCCCCCTGCATGGCCCTGGTAATTTATCTTATCCATCTAATGCACATATATAAATTTTAATCCGTGAAATATAAGTGAAATGTCAATTCTACTACCTACTAGCACCTTACTCCTCTGTTATATATACAATAACCTTCTTAGGAATTTTACTTTTTTTCAATGTTTATAAAGAGCTTTGAACCCACATATTTCCATACGGAACATACATATATATGTCAAGCTGTTGAATAAATTTCCACTTGGGGAAAGGCTATCCGTCCAAAAGGGAACGGGTGCTTAATATGCAGGTACATATTCTGGGAGAGAAAAATGAGCACAAAAAGTCCATTAAAATAGAGGTTCTTGAAATTTGAACAAAAGTGCAACAGTGCAAAAGTTCATGGTTGCCAACCTGCGCCAGTAGGGGGTCTCAAAAACCGAAAAAGAAGAAAATAAACATATAAAACATAATTCAGAAACGAATTGAATAATCATTCTCGGTAAATAAAAGCCTTGGAAAAAAAAAAAAAAAAAAAGAGAGAGAGAATTGGCACATCAGTTAGAAAATTTTCAGTGCCCATTTCATTCCAAAATCTCCAGCAAAGCCGACCTATAATCGCCGCTGGTTTCCCCTTTAACTCTACTCGAGAGTTCCTTGTGGTAGATGCTTTTGTACATAGATTTGACATGAGCCATACGGGCCTTGTCCCAATGGATTCGAACCAGCTTTTCAATAAGATGCACATCCTTAGTACCCCAGCCTTTCATGGCGTTCTCAAGCCCCTGGACATCCCGTTTGATCGGGTCCACAGCACTCTGCAGTATCGCAAGAAGTGCGGCCTGCATGTGACCCGAAAATTTGCTCTCGATTGCTCTCTCGAGGACTGTTTTGGATTGCGCATCGTACTGCTGCTTGATCGCGCGCAGTTGGGCGTTCGAGTGTCGGGCGAATACTCTGCCGGCGACAATTGCATCTGAGGTAAATCCGGTCGTGGCAGAGCGGAGGTCTTTTACGGCCTGGTTGATGTGGTCGGGGACAATGGGCTCATTTTCTTCTGCCCGGGATGCAGTCATGACAATGTTGAACAGTGCCTTGACATCGCCAGAGAGATCGTCTCGGACGTCAGCTTCGAGAGATCTTTTGTTAAACTCAGCTGCGTAGGCGGTTTTGATCGCGCGAATGTCAGCGTTGGACCGGCCGAGCAGCACGTCATTGAGCATAGCTTCATCTGTGCCTGCTCCCTTGAGTGCTTTCCTGAGCGCATAGATATCCTGCTTCAGGGGTCCGTGCACCAGTGCGACCAGAACATTTTCGAAGTTGCCTGAAGTCTCAGAGATGATATCCTTTTTCAGATCTCGCCCGAGGTTCTTCGCAAATGTATCCTTCAGCCTCTCAATGGCGAGAGGGTCCGCCCTGCCGAGAACTTTAATGAGAACTTTGTTATTGGTGCCAAACCCTTTCATGGCTGCCCGTAGGGCGTCCGCATCCAGTGCGAGATTATCGGGGCTCATCTGGCCCGGGATATAACCCATCGATGGATGAGCTCCCATCGTGGCTCCTGAAGCATTTGGCAGTGGCGAAGGATTCTGGCCAAAGGGTGGTGCGCCATATCCCGGAACAGCCGGTGGCTGAGCGTTATACCCCGCGGGTGGAGCTTGCGGTGGGTATCCGTACGGCGGTTGTTGAGGTTGATATTGGCCCTGTGGTTGTTGATAAGGTTGAGGATATGGCTGAGGCTGCTGATATTGACCATATTGGGTTGGATATTGACTTTGTGGAGGGTATTGGCCAGGTGGAGGATGTTGTTGGTGGGCCTGTTGCGGGGGATATGGGTTCTGGGGAGGATACTGCCCATACGGAGGGTATTGTCCTTGCTGTGGAGGAGGGAGCCCATAAGCTGGAGCACCGTGAGGCGGGGCTCCCTGGGCAGGGAAGCCTTGGGGAGGGGGGCCACCATATTGCTGGGGAGGATATTGTCCCTGTTGCGGAGGGGCCGGGGGGTGGCCAGCTAAGGACTGGTAAGCTATCATGTAACCGAAGTGATTATGGGTTTGGAGGAACACATACAACCAGGTGCATTCGGATCAGCCATTGCTTCTTCAAAACTCGCAGCTCGTTAATAATACCAAGTAAGGTGTTAATTTTCTTTAAATCGTTCTTCTTAATAAGAACTAGTAGTACTATTGGTGAAATGATTTATCTTCCCAAGGACGTAATTTTGGGTCCTTTCCCGAATGTGAATGCGGTAAAAGAAAGAGAAGCGATTCAACAAATGAAGGTCGAATAATATTGAAGTGAATTAGCGAGAAAGAAGATAACACAAAAAATAAATAAAACAAAACAAAAATAAAATAAGCAGAGGAATCTTAGAGGAGGGCGGATAGCAGATATATGCCTGGTCTGGTGGTAGTGAGCGGAGTGGAGTGCGCGGCGAGATGTTCAACACTTAAATAGCAGTAGCAGCAGTAACTAGTACTGTACTACTCGTAAGGCCATCATGGCCAGGCCCGAATTGGGGCTGTATTTCCCCTCCTCGTCCCACTTGAAGGTACTACTACTAGTAGTGCCGCATCAGAGGGAATATATCTTCACCAAACAAACCCGGCTATATGGTAGTGGATGCCTCAAGTACAACTATTTAACTACTAGTTTTACCAAGGTAAAATGCGTGACATCATCATCGCCCCTCTGCAGCGGCTGTGATTGTCTTACGATTGTGGCGGGGTAGCCGTTATGGAAACGGAATATATAAGATCCCCTGGTCTTCCCTGGGGTTGAAAGTTGAAATAGTTGCATACTAGAGGTTATAAGGGCTAAACCCTCATACGAGTTCCAAACTTCCCGTGCCATTTCGAGTTTTTCGTGAGGCTTCTTCTCTGGCGTCTTCGTCTTTCATCGCTCCAAGGCAGTATGTTAGCCTGGAATTTTCTCGGGATAAACTAGTAGTTATTGTGGCGGTGTTACGCCGATAGCGGCTGTGGAATTTCCCTGGCGTCTTCTGTTCCCTGCTAGACCCGCTCATGATTGGCTATAGAATGGCCAGTGGGCTGCATCCAGGTCAGGATCCCAACAATACTACGGAAGAGTCCAGAAAAGAAAAAAAAACATAAAATTCAAGATAAGCAAACGCAAAACTGTCAAAAAAGCCCCCATTGGACCCGGTCCTCATCTGAAACCTCTCCTCTTCCCCCCTCTTCCCCCTCCTTCCCCCTTTTGAGGAGCTTTAGTGCAAATTTTGTCGAGAGGCGGCCCCAGCGCAACGCCTGCATACGCAGTAGTTTCTCTGCAAGAAGTGGAAGAAAATGCACATGGATCGAGCCCCGTTGCAAGCAAACTGCCACAAGCAGGGAATGCTGCCAAGTTTACGGAGTAAGCCTGGGCAAATTCTGGGCCTGAGGCCTTGGATATAAGTACTATATTATAGTACCTTGTCAGAGAGCGACAAGAGACTAGTCCCACAGCGGGGAGAAAAAAGCACAAAGTGTTCCCGCCAAAAGTGAGTACAGACGTATTCCTGGTCAATTCTATCAATAGTTCAATACTAATACTACTAATATTTGACAATAGACGTTCTAGTTCCGAGGAGGAAGCTCAACTAACTACTGACAATCTACGGAGTACGGAGCATTCTACTCCAGAAAACAAAGTTCGCTTCGGGATTGGTTCGGAACAAAACTATGATAAACCAACCAGAATTTATTTGTAATGATGACTGGCAGCAACAATGGTACTCGGGACAGGCATCAATAATGAATGAATGGGGCTCAAAACACAAAAACAAAAAAACAAAACGAAAAAAACGGGCTACGCGGCATCGTAACGAGCATTGAGCTGCGAACCGTGGTGGAAGGGGGGAAGGCAAAAAACCAGCAGCATACATTGTACTCCCGCTAACAAGAAGTTTGATAAGAAAAGGCGAAACTGAATTCCAAACGGACGAATTAAAGCTCGCCAAAGGAAACATGTCCAGGCCTCCGGCCCCTCCCCACCTCGAAACTGGCGTGCAAAAAAAGTTGGAAGGCTAAGCAGCTAGTTCGAAGCCAATGGGCAGAGATTTTAGGGCTAGTGGGGTCGTAAGGTAGTAGTTCGTATGCAGTTAGTATATGCATGCAACATCCCAGTTCCCTCTATGGTTCCAATCCAATCCATCCCCTGTCGCCAAACATGTGAGAGTTGAAGCTTGGATAACGATTTTTTTTCGCTTTGTTCTTCGCCACTCTCAACAAGAAAAGAAAAAAAGAAAGAAAAAGAAGAAAAAGAAGAAGAAGAAGAAGAAGAAAGAGGCGTTCGTTACTAGTTACTTACTCTTTTGATGACGCAGGCTCTTGTTAGGATGCGTGCTACTAATCGAATATGAACCGTTGCTTGTATATCGGGGAGGCAAAAATGACAGGGCTGACCGTGAAAAAAGGGAGAGAGTCAGTCATTCTACATCCCGGCCGTTCCAGGATTAGGCGATAAGACAAAAAACGGGTTCAAATTCAACGAAAAATGGATGTTAGGTAGGTTCAGGGCCGCCCATTCGGGAAAGCGTAGAACCGTGTTCTGAGGATCCCAGCCCAGCCGCATCATCGACTACTTTCGCGGTATATAAAAAAGAGTATGTACTCCGTAACCACTCTGTACATATTTATTTATATCTCCGTCGAGTTATGTCGAGTTATGTCCGGTGAGCGGCGAAAAATATTCCTTATTACCCCCCCCCCGGCATCCTAAAGAAAATCTTGATGGTTTCCTAAGTCCAAAGCTGTGGCATATTTAAGTATTTACTATTTTAGATCAATTATCCCAATTGCCTGGTCGTTCCGGTGAATGCCGTTGTCGTTGCTCCCATGAGAAGAAAGAAAGGTACCGATAGATAGCTTTCAAAAAGAAAAGAAAACCTTTCCCAATTTTTTTCTTTTTTTTCCACACCTTCTTTCCGCCTCTCGTCAGCCCCCGCTCTTGTTGCTATGGGATTGTAAGGAAAGATATGCTGCTTCCACAGGCTGCTTTTTAGCAGCTTCGTTACGCATGCTCCCATGCGATGCTGCAGGCTTATCTCGTAACGAACACACACTGTGACACACACCGTCTAAAAATCAAACAGGGGGCCCACCCCGAATCCGTTCTCGCCCCAAGAACTCCGTAAGCGGGGACCTCAAACTCTGAACGAGCTCCCAGCTCCAATGCATGATGCTGGTCGGATCGTCGTTCGAATTTAGGGCCCAGAGCGGCGCCAGGTCCCACATTCGTTATGGAGCATGCAGACAAAGCAGGTTTGTCTTGTAGCTGTCTGTCTGATTTTGACAACTAAGACCCCCTCCTGCACCTTTTTGACATGGAGCGGTAAATATAATATTAGAGTTATTGCTGCCACTCTACGTAGTACCTCTTACTCAGCTTAGTTGAAATTACTAGTACTATTTAAACAAAAAAAAAAAAGGCATCCTCACCAAACAGCGTGGTAACACGTGATCCCTTATGTTCGGCCGCACACCGCGACGTCGGTTTTGGCGCTCTCATCCTCATTAATCATCACTCACCCGGCTCACCCACCACCGTTTCGACGTTTTCATGAGGGCGCCTAAAATGGCTACCTGAACCCCCCGCCAGCTCATCCCGACTGCCATGAACTAGACAAAACTCTCCCTCTCGGCGAGAGGTGGACGATGAAGAAAGGTGGTGAGCCGATTGCTCTTTTGGTGGACTCATACAAATTCAAGGGCTCAAAGATCTTGTGGAAGAAAACAATGAGTGTGGCGGTATCGTAGAGATGGTCTCAATGTAGGCTACGTGCCTTACTTTATCTAGAAAAACGGAAGGAGTTGCTTTGTCATTTGACTATTAAATGTCCATCAATAAATTTGCAAGTTAGTGGTTTCTGCTGTGGGCAAAGCTCCATGATGATGTTTTACTAGAGCCTGCTTTTGCCAAATCATCATTTTTTATCAGAGCTAGAGGGCCTCACGAACACAACGTACGTAAATTGCTGGTAAAGTCGCCAGCCCGAAACGAATTTGAGTACTAGAATCAGCCTCTTAACGTGTTGAGGTTGGTAGGCAAGGCATAGCTATCGAGATGCTCCCGTCTGGCAGTACAAGCGCCGCCACGTTGGCTACTTCGTACGAAGTGGTAAATTGGGTTCCGACTACCTTAGAGCCGGCTGATGACTTCTCCCATCATAAAGAGGTGGAGGGGGCGAAGTGGTGGCAGCAAGCATTAAACTTGAAGAGATGACGCTGCTGGTGGTGCGTGTTTATTGTACAAACAATTCTGGTTGTGGGAAAACCCAGCGCGCAGGATGACCATTGCTTCATAACTTGTGTATGTTTAATTATGGTTAATCGATGCGGTTCACAGTTGGGTGAATGATTGGCAACATAGAGTCCGACTTGCGTTCCATTGGTGAAATGTTTTGAGACCTGAACACTTGCTCAACATGATTTCAAAAGTTCACATAGAAGATCGATTCCATCAGCCACATTCATATAGAGCGGACCAAGCGCACTTTTTGATTTACTACGCATCTCGGCGTAGGTTATTGTGGGAACATGACCCCTAACTCCTCATAGTTTTCAGGCTTCCTCAAATCCTGTGACTTGTGAAGCTGGGTTCCTGTGACTGAGGCTTTTTCAATGAGTAGTGAGGAGGAAGGGCTGTTATCACTGGAGTCAAAATACTGCTTTGTTGTTTCACCATGTCTGATAAATTCGCTCAGCGGCGTCCCAATCACTGCAACCATGAGTGTCAGGTGTCTGAAGGGGTTGTGTCCATCTGTGTTGTTGAATATGTTCTCAAAGAGATGTTGGCCTTCAAAGAGGTCTCAGCTCTACTGAAATATCAGCAAGGTAATACAACACCCGCAGCTCACAGTACTTATCAATTTAATCAGGTTTCAAATGTTGATGGCACTATCTCGCAGCATTTCAGTATGATCTCTGGTGCTCTATATATACTTGATTGAATAAAGAACCTGGATTTATGACCCTGTGCTTTGTCAAAGTCAAACAGAATTGAGAGCTCGGAACACTTGCCTTCAGTAGGTTGACAGAACCTCTGACTTCTGTAGATGATATGTAATTCATCAACTTTCTTCTGAGAACTCAGATTCTTGGCTTCTGCTTTTGCAAAATCTGCTGGCATGGCGTTGTTCTCTAGACTGAGCATCAGGTTGTCAGTTTTAGTCAGTAATGGTTCTTTGGCGTGATGTCAAGACTGAGCATCAGTATGAATTATCTGTCTCTGTGTGCAAAAATTCAAGAGTCAATAGAAGTTGTTTAACTGTCATTTTCAGTGAAGATAGATTAAACAGTCTTGGATTCACGTTTATCATCTCAAGAAGAGTCATGTGCATTGACTGTAATATCAAACAGCAATGTTTGATAAGAGATTCTTGAAGATCAAATAAATCACAAAACTCACAAATTAAATATTTACCTGAATGTGTAGAATTGATTTTTGTGAGGTGATTCTAAATATTTAGCTCATGATCAGTTGTAGTGAAGAATTCTGATAGTGAAGTGATCACTTTCAGTACTCTATATTTATTGTCTCTGAGAATAGTAACTTGTTAGGAAAGAGTTCTATGTAGAGTTGATGGTCATAAAGATACACACAGAAGACCTCAACCTAGTCAACTTATTGAATGTGCTCCACAGCCAACTTTCCTGGTGATCTAGTATCTGGCCTCAGATACATCACCTATATTGACTGGATAGTATTGTTCAGGCTTATAGTAAGGCAAGGTCTCCTCTCTATAGGTGTTTTTCGTGGTAGAGTAAAATATGAGACATCGCCAGTTGGCCTTAAGAATGACAGCTTTTTCCGAAAGGCGCTTCTCCAGGCGCTTCTCCAGGCGCTCAAATGTAGTGCCATATTTGTATTGCGAGACAGGGCTTGCAGCGTAGTCTTGAAGGGGCGAGCAGTAAAGTCAAGGAAGTGTTCCGAAATTGGAAGACAACCTTCTAATAGCTTGCTAATAAATAAATAAATAAATAAATAGTATGATGCATGGCAATGGAGGTGAAACAAATCACATGACTTAGATATCGAACAGGCATTGTGGCGATTGACCTATTGCGACGCTTGACTGATATAAAAAATGGTGAGACAGCGCGCGTTGGAATGGCTTTGTGAATGACGTAAAGTCGCAAAGTATTCCAGTCAATGAAAATATATTTCTCCCAGCAACGCGCTGGAATATTCCATGACCACAACAAAACACATTTTTCTACAACAGAGTGGATTTTGTTGCTATCCAGCTTGAAGTTCAAGTTATTTTCGTGAGTATACCCCCTGTATATCTTGCTCTGAAAATGGGATTTAGGCTCGGAATTACGGTATTTTCGCGGGACTGGTATAATTGAAATGGAAAACCCCAAAAAACGGCAAGATAATTTGCGTCTCATATGTAGAGGGCCTTGCTTCTAACGTTTTCAAGTTCATTCGGGAGAGAGATTGTTGAGTAATATTCTCAAATATGGACTGATGTATTGCGTGTAGCTAGTTAGTGAAGTAGGAAAAGTCGAAACGAGCCCACGTATAAGACGAAGTAAACAGTATCCCTCCTGAAATCATCGATAGTACTGACGTGTTTTATCGAATTCCCCCTTGAGAGAATCGTGTTTCTGTGTAGTTAGAGAGCTCCGATAAGATTACTGGTTAATGATAAGCATTGCTGTGCAGGGAGCAGGGCACTGACCATAAATTCAGCCATCTCCGCCAAAAGCTCCTTTTCAAACACAATCCATTCCTTCTGCCTCTCTGTAGGCTCTCCATTAAATGTCTGTGCTATGTCAAAATCCATAATAATTGCTCTTTCCGGATCCTCGTCTCCCACAATCATCATATTTCTAGGATGAATATACTAATGCATCATGAATTGTGTTCAATCCATCGACAAAATCTTGCATCCTTCTTTCGTTGTAATTGGTCCAATCTAGCTCTTTCATCTTTGGAAGGTATTCTAAGAGAATAACAGTGGGTGGATATTCGTCTTTGACAAAAGCCTGAAGATGTGGTAGACCCAGTTCTGGGTCGATATTTTCAATTGCTCCATAGAACTGAGGAGTTATACCACTGGCACAGATTCCAGCATCTGTCAAGCGTCGATACGCTGTTGAATCGCAGATAAAGATATTTGTTTCATGGACCTGTGAGTCCCATGGCTTTTTAGGACCTTGACCGGGATGATGTTGAAAGCATCAGTGAGTAGAGTACATCTGCAGAAGCAGAGAGCAGGCTATCTCACCACTTTCATGACACAGGTCTTGCTTCTGATAACCACCAAGAATACCATGCAATAGGTCCGTTTCGCTAGCCGCTCCTGGAAGATGATCTCGGTTACATCGACATCTGTAAACCCCCTTGCGAGGTTTGAATATCGACCAAGATAAGAGAGCAACAGTCTTATCATGCACTAATGAAGTAAAATGATGCCATAGTAACAGGATAATTTATTAGCCATCCAATTTTGCAGCAATCATCTTGGGTCGTGCCACAGTCAAATGAGATATCCTCTCCTTCTATCCTGTTGAAACGGCGGGGAGGGTCTGGATCAAGGGCCCGTTAACTGTCTTCGGGTATGGCACAAGGCTGAAAATGGCCAACTGGCGACGTCAGTGACGTAGTTGATCGAGGGTTGTCACTGACGTAAATATAACCATTTAGTATTTTGAGTCGGAAAGGCAATCCATCTTTCAAAATCCTGCGATTGTTTCGAATTGCTTGTTTTATCTACAGCAGAAGCGGCTGTTGCAAAAAAGAAGGTGGTTTATTTATTCCTGCAACTAGTACGGAGTAGTTCTTTACTAGTAGTCAGGTCGCTAAAATATTTAGGCCATTCCCAAGCAACGTTGGGCAGGGTTGGGCGTCTTCAACATTCAATTCGACGGATCCCAGGAGAGTTGCAGCACCACCGAAAAACAACACCCACAGAGCGAGAGCTCTCTGCCATGTCATAAGTCAGCGGACAATAATGCTCCATCCCCATCCATTGTTCAAACCGTCGTATTACGCTCTGCACCTTTTATTATAGTACTATTAATACTGTAGGACCACGCATATCCACCCCGCTGCCCCTAACCCAAGCATACTAACTAGTACTCCAGGCTTACACCTACCCCTCTCCACTGATGCAAGGGATGGTACAATGTCGAGCGGAAACTCTACGGGAGCTGGTCTGGTCAACTTAGAGACAGAATTAACTTGCTCGGTAAGGATGGAATTTGAAATTTAGATCCTAGGCATGAGATCATGCCGACTTCCTCTGCAATAAATACAGCAGCAGCCTGACTTGGCGCAACAGATATGCACGGATATTCTCTATCAACCGCTAACCCTGCTCGACTGCCTCCATACCTTTTGCGGCGCCTGTTTGAAGGAATGGTTTTCATGGCAGGCATCGCATCCACCTAACGTCAGTAGAAATACCAAGGTTACATGCCCGTCCTGCCGAGCCAAAATTCGTGAAACGAGACACGACGCAAAGGTTACTACTCTACTCGACTTGTTCTTGCAGTCGAATCCACACAGAGTGAGGGGTGCTGGGGAGAGGAAGGAGTTGGAGCAGAAATATAAACCTGGAGATGCTCTTATACCACCACGTGCAGTGGATTCTGCCCGCACGTCTGACTCCGACGGAGATGAAGAAGATCGTAGATTGCTGGAAGAAGTTCGACAAATGAGCCTGGGCGATGTAGGTCAAAGACATGCGCGTGTGAACTCCAGTTCTCGAACCTCGCAACCTCGTACTAGAGATCGAACTTTGGGCACTCGAGAAAGAGACCACCATGAAAATGCCCAAAGACGAAGGCGAAGTGCGCGGCGGGCCGGTAGTCAACAACGGGCACCTCCTCCCGACACAGCTGCACGTACTACAAGGCGAATTGAGCACCAGACAAGCTTACGATCACTGTTAAGTGCTTCGGATGGGGATTCTGCGATGGAGGAAGAAATTCTAAGGCAAATCATAGACGAAGGACTTTTAGACGGAATAGATCTTCAAAGTATAGATCCGGCGCAGGAAGATGAGCTCAGCGAACGCATCGCTGCAGCATATCGAAGGAGACACCTTCACCAGCTGCTGTTTCTCGTCAAAATACGCGTGGTGAGGGGAATGGTGGCTCGCGAGATCCCAGAAGCAGGCAATCCAGGTCAAATAGCGTTAACGACCGCCCTCCAGCTTCCCGAACACAATTACTTGAAACACCATCACAGAGAGCTGTCCAGTCAAACAGCCAACAAAGGAGTTCCTCCGACCAGGGCGTGAGGCGAAGAGCTACTTCACCGACGCGTAGAACGGCTGCATCTTCGTCGGAAGCGCTGATACAGCCGGCGACAAGGTCTTCCAGTGATTTATCTGGTCAACGACGGCCCTCCCAAAATAATTCCACTTCAGAATCGTTCCGGCACCGAGCAACGTCATCGTTCTCGTCTTCCAGACGGAGCGGTGAATCTGAACGCAGGCTTCGACAGAGCGGCATACAAACTACTGAACGGCGGCAGATATTCGGCACCACCCCAAGCTCAACATCGCCTACTACAACCACAAGTCCTCATCAGATCACATCATCCAGCCAACCCAGCCCAACCTCTATGTCAGCTACAGCCCCTCAATCGGGTAGCCGAGTTCCCTCAACTGACCGACGCGATACAATCATGCCATCATCCTCCAGACCATCATCGTCACGAAGCCAAACAGGTGTTCGGTCGGGCGAATCATTTCTGACAGAGCCAGCTATATCATGCAGCCGATGCGATAAACGGGAAATTCAATATGAGGTTTACAAAACCTGTACTCGGTGCGATGGTGGCAATTACAACCTGTGTTTGCTCTGCTATAGATTAGGTCGTGGATGCCTTCACTGGTTTGGATTCGGGAACAGTGCCCAGGACCGATTTGAGGAGAAATATCCAGCGGGGATTTCAGCAGTCCGCGAGCCACCACATGTGCTACAATCGCGTAAATACCTTCGCCCATCGGGTGAAACAACCCAGAATCGGCCGACTAGCTCCAGACGACGAACAAAGGAGGACCCTTCAAAACGGCTCCAATGCGGCATGTTTTGTGATATGTGCCAATCATTTTCAGATGACTGCTTTTGGGTATGCGACGAGTGCAACGAGGGAGAATGGGGCTTTTGTAACAGTTGTGTCAACCAAGGCAAATGCTGCACACATCCTCTCCTGCCAATCGGTCGAGTACGTGACGGTGATCTTGCTCCCAATCGGCCTCCAGGCTCGTCTCCCGTAATGGCATCAACCTACCTATTAGGATCTACTCTCCAGATTGGTGGTGAACGATACCATCCACTTGCCTTCTCTACAAAATGTAACAGCTGCACCTATCCAATTCCGCCCTCGACAAGCCGGTTTCACTGCCCAACGTGCAACAATGGAGACTACGATCTTTGCACTAACTGCTACCTAAAACTCGGGGCGAACGGCAAAATCAGCAAAGACAACGGACGAAATGGCTGGCGAAGATGCCTGCAGGGCCACAGAATGGAGGTGGTCGGATTTGAAGACCACCTGGACGGCCAGAAACGAGTTATAGTGAAGGGCATCGTCGGAGGCCATGCTCTAAAAGACGATGTGGCTGCATCGGCAGCTGCTACAACAATCACCGCCAACGAAAACGCGAATGCAAATGCAAACACAACAACCACCAGCCCCATTCTAATGCACCGCTCCCCGCCCCCGTCCGCCAAGATTCTGGAGACTGGACGTGGAAAGAGGAAACCAGTGTGGCCCACCGTCGGCGTTTTCCACGATCACGGACAGCCTGGTCAAACTCGTCACCCACCACGCCTACAGATCCCGCCGCAAAAATGCCCTTCGCTTCCCATTTCCCTCCTTCGGGTGGCATTGGGCTGCGCCTGCTGGCTCGGTGGTCCTACTATCCCGACATGGACGTGACGGATGAAATAATGTTTCCACGCGGTGCGGAAATTATGGAGGCAGAGAACATCAATGATGACTGGATGTGGGGATGTTATGCAGGGCAGAAAGGTCTCTTTCCCGGTGGATATGTGGCCGTGATAGGGGAAGTAGGGGTTGAGTAGGGAGTGGGATGCTCATCTAGAAAACGACGTTAATGCCAGCGAACGAAATCAGAATATAGGAACTACGGAGTAGTATGTTACGGGGATATCAGTCTTTAAACACTAGCCAAGAGAGGCCCCACAAATTTGCGAATTGCTTTCAATATTTTATTTTTTATTTTACATTTTCATCATGCTGGTGCCGGTGTTTGCGTGAACATGGTCGATTGACCCGTATACTACGGAGTACTGCTAGTTTACGTTATGCATTTCGTGCTGTATGCACATTATAATATGGATAATTATCAAGACGCGTACTTTTCAGATACATATATCATCAAGGTTATACAACGCATGTATGTAGTAGTAGTAGTAGTAGTAGTAGTAGTAGTAGTAGTAGTAGTAGTAGTAGTAG
>LGUA01000371.1:0-19091 GCA_001660665.1 Emergomyces africanus
AGATATACTCCGTACAGTACTACTATGGGTTTGTTCCATCACAATGCAAGCAAGCTACGGGGACGAAATACCGATGGCGTATCCATTATTATTCCAATCGTCTTTTGGTCAGGCGGGCCCTTTTGTGGTATGTCATTGTGGGTGCTCGCATACGCTTGTACTCTCAAGGTTTTGCTTATATAGCCGGCATGAACATGTGCTGCTGAACAGCATTGAGCAATTGCCAAGACAGGCACTCAGCTAAAGACTAAACATTCTCTCAATGGGTGTAGGTGTGTACCACTCTGGGAAAATGCTATGTTAGTACTATGCACCCAGGGAATGTTTTCGAGTTCCTTGTACTCCGTACTATGTATGTACTGGATCTCAACACGGGTTGGCACAGGGTTTCATGTGTGCTGCTTGAGATGGTTGGAATGAACATAAATAACAACCTTGGGGAGTTGTTTGTGGATCAAGCCAAGGACGCAGGCAGTTTGATTTTGAAGATGAGACAAAAAACAAAAAGAAAAAATTCCATAGTAAAAAAACGATGGATGTCGCCGTTCCATCTGGTTTTCAATCTAGTGGTCGGGTAGTATCAAAGTAGGTACTAGTAGCCATACGGAGTATTTTGATGGCCGGTTAGCCAGAATGTGCTTTGACATTTTCTCGGCTTCAAAATACCAAGCTTTTCACATGTGTACTAGGTTACATGGCAGAGATCCGGTATGTCTGCCTAATCAAGTTTGAGATTTCATGATTATATCTTATTGGGTTCAAGGGATTGTTTGCATTCTGTGAAGAGAGGAGATAAAACGAAGACGCGGTAGCTCTAATGTAAATCTTTCTTTAAGAGTGGAGAATATTCCTGCGGGATTTAATTATTCGAGATTTTGAAAATTCCATTTCCCGCTTTGGAGTTGGGGGATTGGCGCAATGATTCACAAGGTTTTCCTTGGGCACGGAGTAGCTTAATCCGTTCAGTCACTATAATCACAAGTTTGAAGATAGGAGAGTCCTTCTCGTCGTTTGCTGGCGAAGATCAGGATATCAGGAGCAATTGAAGGGTTCATTAGGCGGCGATTGCACGCTCTGATCCCTGTCGAGTTATTTTTATTTTTAATTTTTAATTTTTTAATTTTTTAATTTTTTTTTAATAATAATTAATTGAGTTTGCAAGCTCTCTTTTCCCAAAGCCAAAGCCGTGTCGTTTCAGGGCCGGGAGATAATCCCAGGGCGGGCTGTGTCGCTCTCGCTTTCATGGAATTCCCTGCTATTTAATAACAGGAATGGTAATTCTTCGTTATCACAAAGTAGGCGAGGAAAGCTTTGCTATCTTGCATAGCAAAACTGGACGCGAGACACTCTTCAGTAATTGAGAGATATATTGGGCACCAGTTGGGCTCGTGGTGATGCATTTCTTCCAGGCAAAGTCCCTGTTGAAGCACCCCTGGAGGTGCGGGAGTCTTAAACAAAAGGTTTGCCTGTGCTAGGAGGAGGAGAAACGATTACCAACGCCCGTGCAGCCAATGGCTGGGAGGGGAAAATACACGTTGCAATTTTTGGGCCAGATATATTCTTTTCTTATATATTGCGATGTTGATTTTTATATCCTGTCAATGATCAACGAAGCACATTCTATTCTTGCGAACGATGTGATAATTAGTACTTAAAAAGACAAACTCATTGACTGCAGTTAGTTTTTCTTGTCCTTGATCAAAGCTTGCCAATTCCCGAGCCATGATTTTCTGTTCGTTGGTTGGCGATAGCGTAACGCCACATCCATCGAGCCCGAGAAACCCTTGGTTAGTGCTTTCCGTCATAGCCCTGTTTAACGTTTAACTAGGAAGAGACTTTCCGGCCCTGGAGTTTCTCTTCCTTGCAAACGGGAGCGACTGAACGACGTGTTCAACGCTTTCGCAGTTCCATCTCAAAAGGGTTGATGACTAAGGGCGTAAGAGAAACCAATAAATGAGGTGAGCATCTCTCCTGTATAATATTCAAGGACTAATATTTTTTGTACGGAATTAAAAAATGAAGGCAAAATGACAAAATGACGAGATCAAGAGCAATCAAATAATTGGTTAGAATTTCGGAATCGGTTTTGGGCAAAGTTTATTTAGCATTTCTGGGCAAGGCTCACAGCCCTCAGCCCGACCAATACGGTAACACTAACCCATTTTTTTTGTTAGGGAAAGCCGTCGGCCGGTGACGTCTTTCGCTGGATGCATACGGAGTAGTGGGGGGGCGACTTGCCAGGTACCCCGCTTGCCATACGGCAATTGGTTGGCCTCGGTGTATCTCCCGCGTACTAAACATTCTGACGAGCTCTTGGGAATAATGGAATCTCTCTGGGTTTTGGGATTGCAACCAATTACCAGCCGGCAAATTGAATCCTCGGCAGGGAGTCGGCCGCATGCGTCCACTTTTCCTGTGAAGATAGCCAGTTCTATCAGGGCTTGCTCACAACAGTTTAGTCCAGAACAAAGTCGATTGGCGCCTGTACTACCTAGGCATTCTTTTCCCTAGCTTGCTGGTGTTCTTTTTTTGTTGTTCATATTTGTAGTTAAAACGGAAAAAAAAAAAAGAAAAAAGAAAAAAAAGAAAAAAGGGGAAGGGTTGTAAAAAAGGGCTCTTGATTCAATCAAAACCCCCGCCAAACCCTCATCCCCTAGTCGTTGCCCGATCCGGAGATCATAAATAGAGCGCAACATCCTATATCCCTTTCACTTCTCGTACTTCTCGCACTTCTCCTCCCCTTTCACCTCCATCCTTCTATTTTTTTTTATTTCACTTTCAAATAATTCACCCCAGACCGCTCACATCTCTCAACAACCTCTCCCCCTCAATATACTATCTTTCTCTGCCTCATCCCCTTTTTTCGTCTCTCCCTCCCTCTCCATCTCTATCTCCAGACACTGCTAGGTATCAGGATATAAGTCGGCCTACCTCCTTTTATGGTATCCATTATCCATCCACTTAGACAACTACAATATAATAAAATATATATTCCAAACCACCTCCCGCAACAATGGGAAAGAAAGCCGTTCATTTTGGTGGCGGCAACATTGGCCGTGGTTTTGTGGCCGAATTCCTGCACGAGTCTGGCTATGAGGTCGTCTTCGTCGATGTGATGGACAGTGTGATCAAATCGCTCCAAGAGACTCCATCCTACACCGTCACTGAAATCAGCGAAGAGGGGGAACAGAAAAAAGTCATCACCAACTACCGCGCCATAAACTCGCAACACAACCTGGACGACGTCATCAAGGAGATCTCCACAGCCGATGTCGTCACCTGCGCTGTTGGCCCTAATATCTTGAAGTTCATCGCCCCACCCATCGCCAAGGGTATCGATGCTCGAACCTTGCCCAAACCATTAGCTGTCATTGCCTGTGAAAATGCAATTGGCGCTACAGACACTCTGCATGGCTTCATCAAGCAGAATACCGACGAATCCCGTCGTTCATCTCTTCTCAGCCGTGCCCAGTTCGCCAACTCCGCCATCGACCGCATCGTGCCCACCCAGGACCCCAATTCCGGCCTCAACGTCAAAATCGAGAAATTCTACGAGTGGGTCGTGGAACAAACCCCCTTCGGTGACGTCGGGCATCCAGACATCAAAGCTATCCACTGGGTCGACCAGCTAGAACCTTACATTGAGCGTAAGCTGTTTACTGTCAACACCGGACACGCCACGGCTGCCTACTACGGCTATACAGCCGGCAAGAAGACGATCAACGACGCCCTGGCAGACGAGAAGATCCGCAGCCATGTCAATGCGGCACTAGCTGAAACCTCTACACTCATTGTGGAGAAACATGGCATTTCCCCCCAGGACCAGGCTGAATACGTCAACACCATCATCACCCGTATCTCCAACCCTTACCTCGAAGATATCGTGCAGCGTGTTGGCCGTGCTCCCCTCCGCAAACTATCTCGCAAGGAACGCTTCATCGGTCCAGCTGCGCAGCTTGCTGAGCGGGGCCAACCTGTCGGGGCGTTGATGGGCGCCGTCTCTCAAGCGTTGAGGTTCCAGAATGTACCCGACGATGAGGAGAGTTTTGAGCTCTTCAACATCCTAAAGAACATGTCCGCGGTGGACGCGACTAGCAAACTTACGGGGCTGGAAAAGGATCATCCGCTGTATCCCCGCCTGCTCGAGGAAGTAACCAAGGTCCAAAATGAAACGAAATAGACGTTTCTCTTACCTTTTTTTCCCTTTTACTTTTCTTCTTTTTCGTTCGGACGAGGTTTTCAACCCGCTTTTTTTTAAATTTTTTTTTATTACAATTATGTTTCTCATAATCTCATTCCACGATTGATTTCTCGGCACCATATTACCGGACGATATCACCGATGGAAAAAATATGAAAACTGCGCGTATCAGAAACGAGCCACCACAACAAGTGGTATCTATTAGGGAATGGTGTTCTTTTTTTCGCGAACAACGATAGGGCAGGGAATAGGAGCAACTAGGGAGCGAAATGGATTTCTTTGATTTTCTTTTTTTCCATTTCGCTAGATTTTAAGCCTTGCATTGATAACAATAGTTACAACCTTAAACATGAAAAAATGAATGAATGAATGACTGAATAAAAAAAATAAAAATTCTTATTGCTTCTTTCAATCCTTTACCTCCCTTCTTCGCTAATTTTTTCCCGCCCTGCCTAATAATATCTGCATCGTCAGTGTTTAATAATAAAAAACCGCAGCAACAGCTCTTGGGGAGTATATTTTTAGCAGTACTACTAAATGTATATTTCATTTTTCGACAGGGTTCTAGTTTTTATACCTCTTAAGGAGGAGACCTTCTCATATTGAGGCCTTCTTTCCCTCTAGCCCCAAACACCTCACACACATCTCTATGAAAGTCCGCGACAACATCTAACCTACCTAATGGACCGAAGGGATCAACGAGTGGTTTTCAGTTATCTTGATGTTCTTTTTGAATTCTCTAACAAGTTCTAAAAAAAAAAAAAGAAGAAAAAAAAAAAAAGAAAAAAAAAATATGCTATCTCCAACCCTGATGTATAGGAATATTCCTGTGAAGCTATAGTATTGTGTAAACACAGAAAGGCTTAGCAGAAAACCACATAGATCTATTTCTACTTTGATCGCCTACTCCTTGTCTGTCGCGGTAAGGATCTTCAGTCGAAGGAGGCGAAATTTAATGCCCAGAACTTGGATTCCGGCAATCTTCACTAGCATGTATACTGGGTATCGGATTCGCGCCCTTGCGCTGAGAATTTCTCGATGCGCAATGGCAATCATGAACTCCACAGGTGTAGACCCTAGAAAGTGCTCCACACTATTAAGCATACGAAAAAACATTTGCTAAAAGTGTTAAGGAGACTCTTCAATCCAGGCCAATGATTTCCCCACAGGTCATTCACTTTTTAACATTGCAATGGCACTGGACACCATACCAGGGTGACCCGCACATCCCGTGAGTCGGTTCCAGGCCCTTCCGTCATTCCAAATCTCAATAATAAGTTCCTCCGCAAGTATGTACTTCATTAGCTGCGTACATCCCTAACCATTTCCAGTTCGCCTTGCCCAATCTTCCATAGCCTGTGCATATCCTGGGAGGTCCTCACCACGGATAACACAGCGTGCGCGCCTCTCAGGTATAATCCGTTCATACCTGTCGCAATAAATGTTCATATCCATGGCATAGGTTTCATCGACACGACGTGCGTATTCTTCAGCCTTGAAGCGAATGCCACCCGGAGGCTGGCTGCCCGCCCTGCAGGAAGCTGATGTAGGTGTGTACCTGAGCTTCTGAGACTTGGAAGATCATGTACCTGCCCACAGGGTGAATGAAGATATCCTTACACTAGGATTGGAAAATGGTCAAAAGTTATTGATTATTTATTTGGTTAACAATGGTTAACAAAAAGGAGCCTGCAAGGAAAATATAGGAGGGACTTCTTACCTCACACCCTGTCTCCCCACGATCAAATAGAATAAACCCACTAAACAGACGGTACTCCACCCAGTAACCAACAATATCAGCAATTCCATTTGGATATTGTTGTCAGAAACCATAAGAAGAATGGTAAAGCTCCGCTGGCAAAGCTTTACGGTGGTGGTGGTGGTGGTGGTGGCATGTTGGGGAAGAGTTCCTCATGCCATATGATGGGGTCGGGGGCCTCTGGCTTATGAAAGCCTCCATCATGGACAGCGATGCCATGGAAGAGGACAGCAAGAATCTCAATCAGGCGCAAGTGGAATTCTCTTGATCCAGGGTGAGTGTTTTGAAACGCTTGCGCAAGCTGCTAACTTTTAGTATTTATTTGTCCTCCAAGATAGAGAATTTGGGGCCATGAATAAACTAGTACCTCTGCACTAATTTGAGTACTATTACCAAGATTTAGATTTCTACGGCAAGCCTCAACAGCTTCCAAAGCTGCATTGCTTGGATGCATATTGTTCTGGAAGCTTTTGCGAAACTCATTGAAATAGTCTCGATAGACATCACGCTTGGGACGGCCGTCAACAACCTGAGCAAATGTCTCTGTGGCCAGATCAGTGGAAAGGATTGTCCAGAAAGCCTGTTGCAAAATCTCGAAGTGCTGCGGAGACAAATTCTCTACGCGTAGCCCAACCGTTACCAGGTTCTGTGTCGACGTCAGACGTTCAGGCATGGTCTTGAATTCCAAACGTCCCCAAGGGGAAATATGCATATTCTTGTGGCTTGTAGAATGTAATCTGTGGTTCTAATGTGGAGTAGCTTCGCAAAACTTAACACACTACCAGTACAGATCGTGGGCTACAAATGCACATCTGAACTTTTTCAATTGTGCAGACGAATTCTGCTTCTGGCCCTTTTGAAGGATCATTGGTAGTATTCTCTATGGAAACTCTGGTGTATCTAGTTACGTACTATTAGCGCTCAATGTTTGTTGAGGAAGACTACTACCTATAGACTACTACATATAGTGCTACTAGTATTTTGCGTCCTTCAATCAACGAAATGGCCAGATTATTATTTATACATTGGGGCATACCGGGCGCTCTTTCTCTACTAAATGTCTAAACTATCGAAGAATAGTACTACTACTAACGTCAGAGGACAATCCCCAGTACTAGTTTTATCCGAGAGGGTTCGATTGTCCATGAGTGTGTTTCGGGGAAAAAATGCTCCTAATGGGAACCGCGACTACTATATATAATGGCCCCTGAGGGAGCGAGTTGCTGACTCCACCAGCCCGTTCCATCCGCCCGTTACCCCGTTCCAACCGTGTGTCCTTCAATACCACACATCTTGGGCTGAAGCTATTTATTACGCAGGAAATGTAAAGTCCATGGCCATTGCCCTGGTGAAGAAGTTATAGTAGCACAAACCCCTGTCTTAACTCTTCCTCTTTTCGTACGGCGAGTTGGATACAGGACGAATTTTCCACTGGTGTTTTCTACTACTAGTTAGACAACCTGCTACTGGAAGCATCAAGAAAACTTGAAGTAACAGAACCTCAGCATATCACTCCGCAATTGTTCTTCTGGTTTATTTATGTTTATTTTTTTAATTTTCAAGTTGGGTTTTTTATTTTATTAAAAAATCTCTGGCTTGGACGGAAAGCGTTTCCAGAGTCGTGTTGCTTTTGGGATTTTCCCCAGTAGAAAACCTTTGGTTGGACAACTCGTCGGTTTTGTCATTGCATCCTCACACTACACTGCTTATCTGACTGCCTACTCCGAGTAGATAAATTGAGCAGGATAAATTCTACGAATCTAATGTTTGAATGATGAAAGTTGATAGAAAACTGATTGAACCGACTTGTCTGATTTATACCTCATTTCATTTCATTTATTCATTTATCTTCAATTTCGCCTTCTCCATGCCGAAGGGGAAAAACGTAGTATTGAATAAAAATATAATTAAATTTCTAACATTGAACACAATGTATCAGAATTAGCTTAACACATACTACAGATAAATTTTCAATGCCTCTCTAGAATTAATTTGCCTAATTCTTGTTATATTTGTACAGATCTTCTTCATGTTATTTTAATTTGCATAGCCACACAAATTGTCTGTTTTCACTTCTTTTTTGATATGTGTGTCTAGAAAAGCTAACTGATTATAATCAATACTATCCATTAATGTGTTTCAGCAGCTCTTGTTGCCAGTGACAGAAGTGTGATGAAGCCGGGGAAAAAGAGGAGACCTAATTCAACACCCCGGCTGCAGAGGGTATTGCAGAACTTGTTTACTGAAGAACAGCTCTACGCAGTATACCCCGCATTCTGAACACCCCACTCCTGACGTAGGTAGCGGTCACATTGGAGTGGTTTGCTGCCGCGAAGTGGATTATTTCTGGTCTAGAAGGGCTCTGAGCAGTAGTAGAGTCGTAATGGAGGAAGAAGGATATCCACAATTGCGGCTGAATAAAAACAAGAAAGGAACACGTCTCTCCTTAGGTTGCCGTTCGTTCATCATGATTCAATTTTGAGATGGGTGCTTATGTTTGTTGGCGTGGCTGTGATAAGCTGAGGGGCTTGATTGCGGGGCAAAAATTTCTGTCTTATCGTAAAACGGAATCTGCACACGCTTATCAGGACGACAAAGGGGCAAACTGCTCGCATGCACAAAGGGGACAGGGCAGGGGCTCTTTACTGTATGTTCCTGTGGCCGAGCACAATTATGATAGATAGATATATGTATACATCCCCGTAAAAGATGGATATCCAGCACTTCTGAGTGGTTGGACAAAGAGCTGTTTGCCGTTTATCCGATCCAAAAACCGAGGGGTGTACTCCATAGATGATGCATGAAATAGATGGTGATGATGATGCGTTGGATACCAGTTATATTTAGATAGTAGTTCTTGTTTAACTACTACTATTCATTTGCAATTAAGAAGTGCCCATTTCGACTGCTGGCGTGTCCCCCATCCATCCCCTCCCGGCGGCTAAACGGCAGGAAAGAGTTGCTGTTGACGGGGGCCTGCATCACTGCATTAGTACTACATAGATACTACATACGGTTTAAATATCAATCGATTGAGCCCACCTGCCTCTGCCGTTTCAATTTTGGACACTGCACTGCTTCGTGCTTCTCCGCCATATTTTTTCCCGTCCCCCTTGCCCTTGTTGATAGATACTAGTAAGTAGTACGGCGTACACTATTTACTGCTGCTTAGATTATTTAAGGGACCGAGAGCCGGGCGGCTTGTTGTCATGACCTCATTCCCCCCCCGCCTGGAAACCCTCAACAACTCTCCACCCACTCGAGCATGACAACACTGCCATTCGCACGGCGGAAAATAACTTATAACCACCAGCTAGAGTTATTGTAGCTGTGAAACGACGATCACTGTTTATGTGCCTTTTACTTTTTTACGTCGAGTTCTCGCGAAAAAACAACCAAGGTTTAGGAGAAGGCGAATCTTGAGTGGCACCCTAACTAAACCACTCCGGCAATAGCTGTAGGAATCTAACTACTGAGCAAGACATGGCAATTTTCTAAATAGATACTCTATTTTTGCCTTGACAACTGAAATATCTATAAGACAGCCAGCCCGAATTCACTCCATGGCTTTTTATCCTGCTCGATCTATGCTCCATCCATTCCCGGAACCGCTACCCCCCTATACCCCTCGCCAGACCGGCCCCTCTGACGCTGAAACCGCCTCTATTCATTCTAATGCCCCTTCTTACGTTTCTGCGGCTCCTTCATACCATTCCGGGCCCCACCCAATAAACAGCAGAGGGAGCGAGTCTGGTACATTGTTCGATACCAATGCGGCGAGCAGAAACCAGATATCCCCCAGTAACCTAAACTCATCCTCATCCGGACCCGTCTCATCACAGCAACATGCATCGGGACTCGGGGCCTTAGCAGCTAGTTCGTCTTCTTCCAACGGTAATAGCCGTCGTCGAACGAATCACTTGACAAATTCCCACCTTTACTCTCTTTACAATGTTTCAGACTGGGTTCCCGTAGCAGGAGGACTGCAGGCACGCCACTATCACAATGTCGCAAAGAGGAGGGCGTCCGAGGCTTCTCAGTATGACAATATAGCTAGATATATATTCCCCCCCGTATTTCAGGGGGCATCTGAGTTGAGGAATGGGGTCAGCGATTCCGATTCAGCTTCTTCCTCTGCGCGGGCCTCGCCTCCTATGAGGACAGGTACGGCAGGCTATAGTCACCGGGGCTCACCGACCAGCATTCTGGCTAGTTTGCACGAGGAGAGCGTCGTGCATCCTCGTTCCCAGTCACCTCAACAGATCATTTCTGGGAGCAGTATAAGAGCGGAGGCAAGCCAAACTGACCCTGCGGCTCAGTTGCCTGTTTCTCCCCATGAGGATCCTGATCTAGTAGGTGAGGCGGCAGCTGCAATGTTCCGCTCTCAACGCCTCTATATAACCTACCAGCAGCAAGAGAACCATTACGTTGAGGCGCAAACTGTCTCTCCGAACACGCGTCCCGCCCATCCACAGCGCACACATCAGTATAGTTCCCTCATTGGCCCCGCAGAAGTATCTACTCTCTCCACACCTTCGCAAGAACAGAACCCAAGGCCCTCAACTGCCCCCAACACATCCACTGCGGTTAGTGCACAGCTGGAACACGACGCAATTTCTCAACAGCAACAACAAGGACCACAACAGTCCGACAACCAAACGACAGCCGGGAGAGGAACCGGAGCCAGCCAACACCAATCAGCCAGCACCAGCACCAGCACCAGCACCACTACCAACACCACGTCCTCCGCCAGGCGATTCCTCGACGACGACGCGCTCTGCGCCCAGGAATCGAAGACCTGGGATTTCATGCTTGCACAAATGGCAGATTGGGAGGAGCGCGAACGCAGCTGGAAGAAGTTCAAAGATGAAATGGATAAGAAATTGAATTCCAGCAGGTTGGGTCTTGGGGGGTGGGGGTCCTGGTCGCTTTCTACAGGTGGGAAGGGGAAGTTGAAGAAGGCGTCGCCGTCATCGCATTTTGGGCATGAGAAGAAATGGAAGAGGAAGGTTGGTTTGGCTTCGTGAAATTTGAAAAAAAATTGGGGGTTGCTGTTGTTGCTGTCGCGCTATTAATAGTATTGATTATTTATTTTATAATTTTCGTTTCCATTCAAGACCATCAGCTTTTTTTTTTCCGTAAGCATTTTGATTTTGTCACTCTCTGAAGAGAAGGAAAAAAGAGTTTTATGTATAGCGAGTATTTGATGCCTAGTGATTGGGCTTATTATAGTATCTACTAGTGAACTAAATAACTAGCTCGTGATTTTAACAATCTTTTATTTCTTTTATATTTTTTTACCAGTACTTTTGACTTGGAAAAATATATAAATCGGCCAGTTTATTCCTATGGATGGCAATGAAAAATGAAGAGGTTTTTGGCCGGATGGTTAAATGATGACTGCCATAGCCTTGTTCGCCGGTAGGCATAAATACTAGTACTATGCAAAAATTCTGGGGGAAGTATTTTCGAGAGGGGAAAAATATTTACGGGACTTGCCACAGCACGAAGACTGAAAAAAGAAGCATGACGGATACAACAAGCCCTCCTTTTTAAATATGCCGGGTCAAGCAGATAATAGCGAGCGCTCATGGACGACAAGCCGCGAATAGCCAGTAATATAACTTACAGCATGAAAAAAAGTCACTCCCACACCGCGCCGATTCCGCGTTATCTTCTTTAATTTATTCACTACAGTCTTTCCATAGATTCTGATGGTGACACTGAAAGTGAACTGAATTTCTGTAACTAGTTTGTGATTTTTGAAACCATGCCCTTTGCAGGAAACAGTATCCTTCGGGCAAGCGTTTTGCCGCAAATCCTTGACGTCCTGCAAAGGTTGGCGGACAACCCAGAACAGCTCGGCCGTGAGCGGTTGTTTGACGAACCTCCACCACCATACCCCCCATCGGGCGAGACGACACAACCCCCCAGCCCTCATATACGACTCTCTGAAGCTGATCGACGATGGCAGCGCAGGGAGGAACGGTTAAACCCGACGCCATGTGCTCAGTTTATGTACCAGTGGAGGTTTGAGGAGAAGCGTATCTTAGAGCAAATCAGGAGAAGGTTTGTGAGACGGAAAGAAACGCTGCCTTATGTTATGGGGCTTGATTTCAATACGAATGCAGAGAACAATGTTAAAAATCGATGGATAGAGCAAGGGATATGGGATGACGCATGGCCACGTTGGGCGAGGGGGCGCTGGAAACATGCGGAACCTCCCGAGCCAGATTCCGAGTCAGATTCCGAACTTATTACGTACCTGTGCCACGACAGAGGATTGCTAGCAAGGAGTGTGGAGATGCCCATCAACAGGAACCTATCCATCCCAATAACAGGAAATGTCGGATCCATGGGAGGGAGTCAGCAGTGTAGGCGGAAATAAATCGAGAATTAACCAGGTACGGAGGCTGAAACTCGGGCTTCACGTCCCTACTACCAGTTTATTTTCCAGATATCCAAAGAGTGCGAATGGCTTGAAGACGAACCGGACAGCAGACAAATTGATATCAATGCGAAGCCTACAAAAACGTCAAGCGTCGTTGCAAAAGATCTGGAATCCGAAGTGGGGCCATACGCCTGGAATGACCTGGATGCACGAAGAACCAGAACCTGATGACGATAATAGTGACAGCCTTACATCTGGTGAATCTTTACCTAACAATGGGGTAGAAAATAACGAACAACCTGCTCGCCGTCGCAGGTACTGCTCTCATGGTTGGGGTTATGCCACTGAATCCTCTGCCTCTCCTGAACCAACTAGACCCACATTCGCTCCCAGAATAACAACAGATTCCAACGGAGAAGGGCGTACAGCTTCAAACGAATCTATGGCATCTAGTACCGTACCTAAGAACCCCGACAACACGGAGACATCTCAAGAGCCTGAAGAGCTTGGAGAGCCTGTTAACCGCGCTCTTCGGGCAAACGGTACTTCAAAAGTAAGAAAACGCGCAAAACGGAAACCTCCAACACGCCAACTGAGGAACAGACTCTCTGCTGCGTCCGGGCCGTCCGATATACCTCAGAATATAGTGGCTACTACGACGGAAAGCCCACTCGCCGAAGGTGATGCGGAACCATGCCATACCGCCTCGATATCGCGCCCATCAAAACCAGATGAGAGCCCTGGAGAACACCAACCAATACTCCGTCGAAGTTCCAGAATCAGTTCACGAAGTGGAACAAGTGAATTTTCAATGTCGTACATCGCTTCTGTTGACACCAGCAAACCACCTCAGTTGCGATGAACGAGGGCGAATCGGCGGAAGAAGCCCGAAACGTCCAGAAATTCAGTGAAACCACAGGGGATTTTGAAGCAGCGCTCCAGGCGATGATTGCACCCGGGTTTGTTTTCTAAAAGTGCTGCCAGAAACATACCAGCTAGGCATAATGAGGGTAAATACAAAACTCACCAACTAAATTAGATTGAGTTAGTTGATTAATATCCTCTAATATAACGACTTTAGTTTATTCTAGGACATCACTGCCAACAATTCGGATTCTGTTTCTGTTTCGCAGTGCCTTCCCCAGAAACTTTTCTTGATTAACCACTAAGGTTGAGGTCATATCTTAGTTTGAAACTATTTGATTTAACCTAACCTGTGAGCTGAGTGTTGACCTCAATCCTCCTAAGCCTGCTGCTCATTATGCTGGCCCTTGTGATGAATTTTTGACTTACAGACGACTTCAATGTTGAATCATTTATATCACATCTATTCTACTAAAACTTATATACCATTTAAGGCCTGGAAACCAATCGAAGGAAAGGGGCAACAAAAGACAGAAGAGAGACGACACGCCTCACAGTTTACTAGGAACCCATCTCGGCGTCCTCTTCTCTACAAACGCCTTAACACCTTCCTTCAAATTCTCCCCCTGATTAAGCCTACTAGCCCACACTTCCATCAACATCCGATTGCCATCCTCCGCTCCGACGCCTTCCCATCCCATTTTTACCCCCTCCCTACTCACAATCACCGCATCGGGACTATTCGCCACAATCTCCTCCGCTACTTCAACAGCCCTCTTCACCACCCTCCTCTCCCTAACCTCCACATCATCCGTCTCCTCACCATCCTCCACCACCTCATTCACCAGCCCCCACCTCTCCGCCTCTTCAACCTGCACCACCCTCCCTGTCAACGCCATTTCCATTGCCCGCTGCTTCCCCACCGTGCGCACCAATCTCGTGAGCCCGCCGGCCAATGCTGCGACACCCCGTTTAACCTCTGGCAACGCGAATTTGGCCGCCCGCTTGCTGGCGATGACCATATCGGCGTTGATGATAATCTCGCAGCCGCCGCCGTAGGCGAGGCCATTGACAGCGCAGATTACGGGTTTTTTCCCGGCGCGGCGGGAGAGGCCGGCGAAGCCAGAGGAAGGTGGCGTTGGACGGCCGGATGATTGCGGGGCGTTCTTGTCATTCCATTCTATTTATTTTTTGGTCTTGTTAGATGATGGATTCTGGAATTTGATACCCCCCTCTAATTTAAAAAATAAAAATAAAAAAAAAAAAAAATTTCATTCTTTATTTCTCTCTTTCTTTGGTTTCTCTTTCTTCTGCTCTGTTTTCTCTGACTTCTGCAATCAATTTTAGTGTTTAGGAGAATGTTGTGCCCCCGATGGGGAAAGCATTAGATTTCCTTATACGATAACATTTTACCTCTTAAGATTTCGGGATCAAAAAATACAAAACCCCAAAATAATAAAGAATAACCAAAATTTTTTGTGTGAAAACTCACCCTTCAAATCCGCCCCGGCACAAAACGCCCTTCCTTTCCCCGTAATGATACCAGCTCTTAATAATGGCTCCGCATCCATCCACTCCCACACCGCGTGTAGTTCCGCATGGCCCTGCGAGCTGACGCAATTGAGTGATTTCGGCCGGTTGAGGGTTACCAGTAAGATTTCCGGGGTCGGAAAGCTGAGAAGGCAGTGTTGGGTGGGCGGGTGAGGTTTTGAGAACGTTGGGAGAGTCATGTTTGTTCGTTAAATTTCGGAATGCCTTTTCCTTTCTTTTGATTTTTCTTTTTCTTTTCTTTTTTTTCTTTTTTATCTTTTGCTGGATAGTATAGTAATAAAATTAACAATCAATAATAAAAGTTCAATTTAAAATTGCTAATTTTTTCTGTATTGGATAAAATGTATTTATATCGGCGTTTTCCTACCTCTACAACTCGACTCTTTTTGTGGTGAAAACATACACTAACATATACCCAGAGTGACGGGGGTAAATAGAGCGAGCCGGGGTCGGGGGGCCAAGATCTGGGGAAATTTCTGCTTGGGCGCAAAGCCGAGGGCCGATGGTGGTGGTAAGCGCCGGTAAACAACACCCGACAACTTAAGATTACAAAAATAGTTATTTATGTCCACAATATACCAGGATAATTTAAAAGAGGCGTGTGTGTAACATGTTTTATTAAGATGTTGGCCAGTTAGAGAGGTAAGTAACCTTGAGGAGAATTGAATGAAATATGGAAATGGAGCGAGAGGTCTTCCCATACATAACTATTAGTAAATATTCTAAGAATAAAGAAACGCGACCTTGGCAAAACAGCTGAAAAATTTTGTGTTGCTCAAAAAGATTTACCAAAACGCATCATGTTCCCTCACTAACAGGATGAACCTGGTCAGAAGAGAGATGCTGGAGGCTGGAGGAGAAATATAGACACTGGCTTGAGAAACCCCCCCCCCTTCAAACAATTCATCATTTCACTAAATAAGAGTGCAGGCAAGCCTTTAAATGCAAGCTTTTCCAAGGTATCTCTCTACATCGTGTAGATTGCGTCTTATCAATTTTCCTCGCATAAACGATCTGTGAAGTTAAGTTTCCACTTGCGAATCAAAATTTGCCCTCATGATTGTTGAAGAAGGGGAAGAAGAAGAAGAAGAAGAAGAAAGCAAACGTTTAAAAAGCATTGATAAATTTTGCTGTTGACCTGAGCTATATATACCCTCAAGCAAGTAAATATCGGAAAGTTAAATAAAAGGTCCAGGAAAATAATAACTAAAAAAAAATAAATAAAAAAGGCATGTGTTGTGTTGTGTGCACACTTTGCGGGTGGATATCAATAGAAGTGAAGTAAACCAGACAAAGCTGAAGTAGTAGTAAAACGAAAACGTAGAAAGGGTGACAAAGTGGATCGGGAAGGCGGGAAACCTATATAAATAAATATAAAATGTAATTAAGGCTGGGAGGGGCTGAAAAGGAATGGAAGAATATTATGAGGGTGACGGGTTGGTCAATGGGATGGAGAGGTTAGTAATATGATGAGGATAATGAGGATGATGATGATGATAACGGTAATAATTAATAATAAGGGATAAAAGAAAAAAATTCCGTTGATTCGTTTATACTCTTCTTGCCCCCGTCCTTATATTTTCAGTCATGCCTTCGTGATCCACCCGCTATGTACCATAAAATCGTATATTCGTGAAGATTTGGCGACGTCAATCTAACTCATATCCATTCAATATATGACCAGGGTTTATTTTACGGGTGAATTGTTTGTTTTGGAAAGGGGGGCTAGGGTGTGGTCTTACCTTACACATCGCCCGCGCATCTTTCTTCTTCAAGCTCCCACCTTGTTTCATCGCCTCTTTGATCATATGCTCCTTGATGACGAGATACGGCTTAGGCTGCAGGTGTAAAATGTTACAAAGCTCCACCTCCTCCTTCGTCAACAAGTGCAGGTCCGGCGCGATGTCATTTTCCAACTTCCACGGAGCGAGCCCGCTTATTGGCGGGATGATATATTTCGTCTTTGCGGGGGGTTTCGGGGTCGAGGTCCCGTTCATTTCGGTGCTGGCGAAGAGCTTGTCGAAGTCGTTCATGGGTAAAGGGGCCGGTTCGGGAGCAGAGGGGCCGGAGGAGGAGGAGGTGGTGGTGGTGGTATGCTGCAGTTGCTGTTGTTTGTTTTGTTGGGTTCCGTTGCGTTGCAGGCGGAGTGGTAGTTCCGGCATGGTTAACTGGGTGGCGGCGGAAGGGGTATCGGAGATTTGTGAGGGCTTGGGCCGTGTGCCTGTCATTCTATCAAAGGCTCCCTGGGGAACTGCGCGTTGAGCTCTCTGCTGCTTTTCTTGCTCGTATTTTTCGCCACTCTTCAGGTCGCCGATCCCCATTGTTCGCCATTCTTGGAGTTGGCTTATTGCGAGTTGGAGGTTATGTTCGTATTCAAGGCCCTTTGTGAATTCTTCGAAGTCATCGTGGTTCATCATGCGCGCGAAAGGTTTTGCTTTGTTGAAGAGTTCACGCTCTTCTTTTGTCCGTTTCTTGTCCTGGGCGGTGTTTTTGCGGTATTCTAATAGGTTATGTTCGAAGATTATCTTCTTGCGCTCCGTTCGAGCAGTGAGGCGTGAGTTATAGATGTCTTTCACGGTCATTTTAAGTTCCATTTCCGGGTCCATTTCCCCATTCACGTTGAGCCCGTTGCCCGGCTCAAATGACATGTGCTGTACAGCTTCCTCAGCCTCATTTGCGAATTCCGTCTCGAATTCGAGACGGCCCGGCATATATCCCTGGACTTCATGGCAGGCTGGTACAGAGGCGGTGGGTTTTTGTTTTGGTGTTGCAGGAGGGGCAGCCCGAGCTGCTTCCTTTCGGGCCTCAATTCGTCGCTTCTTACGCGCCTGAAACTCCTCCTTCGATATTTGCTCTTGCAAGGTTTTATCATTAGGATCGGCCCGTTCGGGGAGAGGGAATTTAGAGCTGTTTATATATGTTTCGATGTAATGGTCGCGTACTTCTTCCTTGGTTCGGAAGCCGCCAATGTGATCTGCTATATCCGCCCATGATCCCAGGCCGTAGATCTCGGCGCCTTCAAGCAGTAAGAGTTCTTCATCTGCGCCCCAGTCGGGTTGGTAGATAGGAACTGAGTTTTGTTCGATGACGTAGTATGGGTGCGTTCGTGGATCGTGGTTCTTTGAGCTTTCGCCGGCAGCAAAACATGGGACGCACATATCATATTCATGACAAGCACTATGCGCACAAGCAATGCGCACCTAATACAACCCCCCCCCCCACCAAAAAGCATCAGCATTTTTATCTGGACAGAGGGTAACGTCGAACACAAGCGCATCGTACTTACCGTCGAGGTAACATCCACGGAGCAGACGTCACAATGGTATTTGGTTCCACCTTCAGTACCGCGCGCGGCGGTCTTCTTCCGTATGACGCCCATTGGAGTGAATCAACTTGGCATTCCCGTTTTCCTGTGTGTTCGTCTGTTGTGGCTGCTAATAGCGACACAAAGTATTTGATGAGGAATGCGCGCAGGGGAGTGCTATGTATATCATCACTTAGTACTAGTTTGTGTAGGGACGTCTATAGTGGCCCAGAACGGAGTATAAGGAGATTATTTAGGCCTGGTGGTAAGGTTTAGCCTCCTTGCGACTTTTAAAAGAAAACGAAGGAAGAAAGCCGAGTCCGGGCAGTGTAGGAAATGATTCAAAACGTCGAGGGCACCTTGCCCTGAGGTTCTGGGTCGATAAGGGCGTCTGTTTGGTTATCGGAAAATAGCTTCTCCGATCCACAACCGCCGATCGCGCTTAATTGTCAGGTGATATCCAATTCTATTGCAACTGAAAAGGCCCTTAAATTAGAAACAAGTTGAATGTGGCTGGGTTAAGAGGCGCTAAAAGAACACAGTACAAGATTACGGACTACACATGGGCTCAGAATACCCAGATAGACCGCTTGGAGGAGATGCTTAACTATGTATGTAAACTCTGTACGCGGGATATTATATATTTTTTTCCCACTGGGCAAAATACTAGTAGCTAAGTGGTATTGGCCACCTGGCCAACCCTGGCTCCTCTTGCCCCCTCCCCGCCCGGTGTGGCTGAGCTTGCGTGTTTCAAGGGCGGCGGCCAGAACTTCGAGTCCCGTTGATCAGCCGCTGCTGACTGTGCACTTGCTTCGACTGAAGGTTTTCCCCCCTCTCTCTTGTCCTTCTTGGTTTTCTTTGCTGCGAAACATCACCAACGACGACGACGACGACGCTTCGTCTTCCGCTCTGTACACACCTCACCACTCCCCCCCCTATTTCTGCTTTCCCCCTTGTGCACTCCACTTCCCCTTCCCTAGCAGCAGCAGCAGCAGTCATCTTACGAGTAACCCTTCCCCAAT
>LGUA01000372.1:0-19081 GCA_001660665.1 Emergomyces africanus
CTGTACTCCGTACGTACATGCATTACCCTCCACGCTGCCTTATATGATCACCCGCTGAATTGGAGCACGAGTGTGATTGCGGTCCACAAGTTCATCTTAAAGGGACCCTCCAACACTCCAACACTCCAACGATATAACTACTAGTTAAATGTCCAAGCTAGTATGTAATGGGGGGGTTGTTACCTTTCGGTATCGCGACTGCTCCCGTTTGTTCCATGTGTGTAAAATATACTCATTGATAAACAAAGGGAAATCAGAAGAAAAAAAGAAAAAAAAAAAACCCTGGTTCTCCAAGTTCCTATCCCTGTCCCCTGTCCTGGGGAGGGAATAGCCGAACATGCCAGACCAAAGGTCGCAGAATTCTTCGTACTCTGAACCCAGATGCTTTTAAGCAGCCGATGTGGAGTGCCCGTACATGTACGGAGCACGGGATGTAAACAGCCGTCCAAATACGGAGAACTCCGTAGTGGAATGCAGTTGACGGGCGGGAAGCCCACGTCTTTGGCAATCAGCAATGGCAAGAACCCGACTTACGTCGGAGGAGGTTGTGAATAGGAAAAAGTTTTGCTTGTTCTTTTTTAAGTGTGGTTTTGCCATTCCCCCACCCCCCCCCTTTTTCGAGGAAGCGGGAAAGGTGTTGGGGGGGAGGGCGGACTAATAAGATTGTAGCCAGAAAATTATCTAGTCATGATGAAATAAATGGTTCATCTGCTGAACAATGGATTTTGAGCGTGCCATCGGTGCTACTCAGTTGGATAGTAGAGTTCACAGAAATCGGCACTTTTCATTCCATCTTTGATTTGGCAGGTTGCGGCGGGGGCGATAGGGTAGTACTTATATATTTCGGTAAGGGTCAACCCTAGTATCAACTCCTTACATGCTTTGGAACTCGGCCCAGCATGTCGTTCGACTGCTGAGAGATTATTAACACAAAGATCTTATAAGTATCAGACTGCGGCAAGGTACTATATACTACCAAGTAATCTTGATTGATTTTACCCGGGGGGGGGGGTGTTAAGCAACCCCTGGTATAATTGAAGAACGATGATTGGTTTTTTACCCTCGTTTCATCCCGAGAGTACTTTTAAGGATTTAAGCTTCTGGTGATAGGGCCCGCTTTTAAAATTCATTGGCGCCACCCCCCTAGCTTTCTGTCCCCAATACTACTAGTAGTGATAAGCTAGTCGTGACTGAGCTCTTTTGCCATATCGTCCAACAAAACTCTATATTTTCTATCGTTGGCTATCAACTTGCGAATTTACTGCGTAGCTTTGTTGTTGGAGGCAGGTCCTGGCGCGGACCCCGAAAAAAATGAGGAATTGAACGTTTCCATTCATATTCGGCCCTAGTAAGCGCCACCCTTTTATCCTCAGCATTCCTACTAAGAAATGACGAGATCTTACTTCGCACCGTGCATTTTAGATGTTTGACCCTCTTGGGCTGGTTGAGGGGTGGTGGTGGTGATGCTGATGAGGGTTGATGATGATGATGATGATGCTGATGATGATGATGTTTGTAATGAATGATGTTTGTGATGATGTTTGTGAGGTAGCTTCGGCATTAACTTTAAAATAGGCAATAATAACTATATCCAGGATATGAGATATTAGCAGCTGCTGCAGTCTCGCTCCTTGTAAGATTCTTGACCCTGTACTCCGTAAACTGAACCTCAAGCGTTCTGACCACACGTCACGGAATCCTACCCAGTAGTTACAGAGTACACTGGATACTTACATAAAAGACTAATAATTAAATAGAGCCGACCTTGAGCGTTTCGTTCCCTCTGGCCAAAGGTAGGACTAGTTATTCCACGTTCAGGTACGGGGTGCTTCGTGCAGTACGGAGTACTGAGTACAGTACCCCTGTTTTTCTTTTTCTTATTGTGTGTTTTTGTACTGGGAAGCGTACGTGTACGTCATGTAAATCGCAACCCGACGCGGGAATATGAGTGGTCGAGGCGCGATCGACGCTGCATCAGCCCCACCAGTATCTCCGAGAAACCTGCAAAATATCTTCCTGCTTGGCCGCCGCAGCTTGGTTTCTCACATTTAATTTCTTTTTTCTTTCTTTCTTTTTTTTTTTTTGTGGTTGGCCCATTGTTAATAACGAAACGAATTCATTGTGGGTAGCGGCGGTGTTTGCCAGAGGTTGTTTAGAACAAAATGCAGGAAGAATATTCCACCTGGCGTTGAGCAAATTTATTCTACCGCATTTTTGATATCAAAGTTAGATGAAAGGCGAAAAAAAGTAGCAAAGAAGACGAATATACAGAGCGGAAATCTCCAAAAACACTGTTAGTATCCTTTTTATGATGACACAGATGAGTAGTTTTACCCAGTCTCAGATCACCCCATCCGGCCGCAAGAGTTGTGTAAACAAAGAACTCATACTAGAAATACAGAGCTGAAAAAGCTACCAAACGAGTGTCGCAATCCACGAGGTTTGGCTTGTTACTCTTTTTTCTTCTTCTTTTTTTCCCCCGGTGTCAAAAATGAGAGTTCCAAAAAATATGGAAAATATGGAAAAATTGGATATGAAAGAAAAGAAAACAGAAAAAAAAGGATGTATAAAAAGGCCCATCGTACATATATTTTCGTAAGAGACGCCAGAAAATAGGCGGGTGGAATAAAAGGAGGTTAAAGACACAATGAATGGAATCGAGAAACTAATAAAGATACAATAATGGACGTTGGTTCCACCTTATTTGGTATGTTTTTTTTGCTTCTTTTCCACCTCCCTTCTCCACCATCGACATATCTGTGTATTTCATTGCTTAGTCTACCACGCAGGCGTTTATTAATTTGCGCCTTATCAAGCACCATCATCTACGCAATCTTCTACTGTGGCTGCGCGGGTTTTTCCTTTGAACGACGATTGATCTGACGGTTCCGGCTCATCGTTATTCTCTTCCCTCTCTTCCCCATCTGCCCCTGGGGGTGTATCATCAGCTGCTATCGCGGCTTTATTAATTGCCCCGTTCGATATTGTTGGTGCCCAGTCTGGAGGGGGGAGGTTGGGATCTGTAGAAGAGTGACTGTTTGTGGAACTGGTTTGTTCCTGTTCAGGTGGTGATCTGTGACCTGTTGCGGGGAATGGGAATGAGGGGTTCGGAGAAATAGAATCTAAGCTGGGCTGTTCAACGTCCAAGGGTGCTTGGTTGAGTGAAGTCCCACGATTTGTTATTTCGATATTGGATGAGGTTTGGGATAATGGTTGCGATGGGAATGGAGGATATGCAGAATAGACGGTAGATGTTTGGGTATATGGTTGTCCAGGATGATTAGCCTGCTGTAAAGGTAAAAGTGTCCAACCTTCCGGTAGGCTGAGCCCTTCAGGAAGGCGACTATCCCCCGAACCAAGTGCAGGGACTTGTGGGTGAGATGTGAACTGTCTTTGGCTGCTGGAGGGAATATGTGATGAGGCCATAGCGGTAGGAGTACTAACTGAACCGGTTGTAGGTTGTGGTTGCGCATGTGGCTGTGTTACAATCGGAGTATTCGGCTGCGCGGCGTTGGCTTGAATGGCGCGAAGTCTAGCTAATTCACCCTGCAAGAGCCGGACCACTTGCAGTTGTTCACTTGTAGCCCGCAAGTTATTGATTTCTTGGGAAATCTGGTGCTCAATTTGATGAAGCTGAGCCTGCATAGAATGGAGGTTGACTTGGACGTGTGTAGCTATTGGCTGTGGGTTTTGTTGGACAGGAATCTGTTGTTGGGCAGGGGGTCGCCCGAAGCGAAAGCTGAAGCCAATTTGCTGCGGTCCAGCTGCTTGGTGGTTTGGGTTGGCTGCTGGTTGAGCAGGTGGCGCTTGGCCATTGTGTATCTGTTGTGCTAGGTTCTGGAATAAATCTCCACGGCCAGCCCCGAATCCAACGCGAATCGGGCCGAAGTTGAGGACCCACGCTCGAGCTCGACCTTCTCCAGGATGGCCATTGGCTGCCCCTGGAGCCTGGTTTGCTCTCGCAGCTTGAGCTTGAGGAGCTCCGTCAACATTAGCCATCTCACCAGGAACCCCAGGGGGAGCCCCGGGTGCTGTGCCGAAATCCCCACGTATTCCAGCTGAGGCAACAGGCCGTCGGCAAGTTGGACAGATTTGCTGGCGTTCCAACCAGCTACGAAGGCACGCAAAATGGAGTATGTGGCCACAGGGCAGCTTCTTTGGCCTTAATCGATCCGAAATGGGACCAGCAGGCCTGGTTGAACCAGCATCCCCATTTGGAGCAGCAGCAGCGGGTGGCCAAGGTACCATGTCCTCGCGACAGATGATACATACATCACCTGCTGCGATTTCCTCCCCAGTTGCATCCGGGTAGCGTTGATGCATATCCCTTGTAGCATTACGATAACGAAGGAAGTCAACAACCCGTTTCCCAAATGACCTCATTGTAAGAACCACGTCTCGGAGGATATGGATGGGCAATCCGTAGAAGGTGAAAAGGATCGCGAAGAAGGACAAATAAATCACAAGCTTGAGAAAGTCTACACTATTCGTTAATTCATGCAATATTGGGGGAGCAAACAGTACTAAACTATACTCACCGGTTACCAGATCGAGATAAAATACCCATCGGCCCTTTTCCTCCCAACCTGGAACATCAAGCTCCATTTCATCAATATCATCCTCATCCGGTAAATTATTTAAAGGCTCCTGTGACCCAGAACTCGAACGCTGCTGGATCGCTTCTGCTCTCGCGGCTCTAACTTCCGCTCTTCGTTCCTCCATCTTCACGTGTCGTTGTTGTCTAGTAATGTAAATCTCCCAGAGGGAGATAATATATCTTGCCGCAGTCGAGATCGACAGGATTGATAGGATGGCAAACTCGAATCCAAACATCACCATCATGTCCGGTCGAGCCTGGCGAAGCACGGTTTTCACGGCGTATTCGAGCATGAGTGTGTTAAATGACACGGCCAAAATCAGGGAAAATGCCAGCCTTGTATGAAAAAGGCGGGGGTTTTGCGGCGGTTGCTGTTCAAGTATTTCTACTCGACCTTCTCCAATCCATCCCCAGACCTTCCCCACAAGAAGGCAAACGAACATGACCAAAAACCAGGCTCCCATCTCGCCACGAAATATGGTCATCGCGAGACATGTTTCCGTCACTGCAAACCAAGCTCTTTCATATAGCTGTTCCGTTTCGATGGGGCGGAGGGGTCCATAGAGTAATCTCTGGAGCCCATATAGCACGAAACCGACGACCAAAAGACAGAGGTTCGTTAGAATCTAAAATTTCGGTTGTTGTTAGTCGTTTTATCCACTTGATGCATCATTCCCAACAACCATACATACGGAGCACACATACCATGAGGTTTGCATTGCTCTGAGAGAGATAGACGCAGGCAGAATAAAAGTTTGCTCTCTGGTGCAAGGCTTTCAGGATCACACTAGCAGCCAAGGCCGTCGAGACCTAGGACATAGTTAGAATTGACTTTGCATAACACTTTCAGGGGAATACAAAGTCTCATATGTCATACCCCAGCATAAGCTGCCAATCTCATGGCGGCGGGACCCAGCTTGCGGTGCCCGGCGGAGGCTTAATATAGTAGTAGTAAAGTACTATCTAAGAAAAAGAAAAAGGGTATCAAGAAAAACAAAGTTGGCTTATGAAACATAGTTAAAAGGTATTAATACAAGAAGCCAGGGTGGGTGTTCCGTTTGCCCACTGCTGGTTGGCTTGAAATGGTCGCGCGCAAGACGTTGAACAGACACTGACTTTCATGCCAGCTAGCATCATCATCATCAACAGGAGGTTCTGGGGCCGCTTTGTACGGAAACGGCAATGGGCCAATCACGTCACCGGGTGTGGCTTGTGTGACTAAGCTATATCACGTGATTAATTTTCACCGCAAAACCCTCTTTTGCGCTGCTGTCAGCCTGCGGACGGGGTATCGTCTTTCAAGTTTCAAGTTTCAAGTTCAAGTTGTTATCACCTTTTGCAAAAGTGGAATGTTAGGGAATTGGGTTTTAGTTCTTTCAAATATATTAAAAAAAACTCAAGCTTTATCCATCCATCCAAATAACCCTGGGCCTCTATCCAGGTCACGTGCAACTAACCCTTAATTGGAAGGCGGTTCTCAAACTGCTACTACGTCAATGTTATCAATCGCGATCTGATATCAAATTTATAAGATCCCACTCGGTACACTCCGAATGCTGCGGGTTCAGTCACCCGACATTGACCCTTCCAATATGATGATTGAGGTAATTCCTGATATGCCCGGTTTGTATTTTTCAGGTCTAACTGCCTGCCTCAATCTAGGGCTGTGTCCGGCGTCCTCCAAACCCCACGTCATAATGTTTACAGCAACTAAATTGCAGACCGCAACCTACCTTTTGGGAGTTTGCCTTTTCTCGATCTCATTCCTCGTCTTTTTAAACTCGTCGATATCCTTCGTGGTCACAGACTTAATCAAACTTCCAACTGGCGAAGGAGATGCTGTTGGTACGCTTGGCTTTGCGGATGAGCTGTTAGCTTTAGTAGCTTGTCCCGTATGGGGAATGCTATCGGATCGGATCGGGGTCAGATATGTGAGTTGGAAGCATCTCTTGAGTCACAAATTGAGTAAATTCTGATATATATGTCAAGGTATGCACGGTAGGCTACCTGATCATCGCGCTGGCGCTAGCTCTTTTCGTTCAGGCCAGAAATGTATATCCAGAACTCCTACTAGGTAGACTTCTATTTAGCCTTGGCGGGTCAGCAGTAACTACTATGGTAACTGCTGTCCTTCCAGCTATAACCGCAAGCAAGAGTTCCTTGAATAGGACCTCTGCATTTTCAGATCAGAACCCCGAGATAACGACCCCCAGGCCTCCTCAGCTGGATGAATCCCCAGGGATATATGGCCATGCGCCTCGGCCTTCCAACGCGTCAGAGTTGACAATTACTCCCGTGCTTTATAATCGGTCAAGGTTACCGGATTCGGAAACAACTGAAAAGAAACCGGAAAGGGGCCTAACATCGCATTTAGCTGGCATTGTTGGAATGCTTACGGGCTCTGGGGCTGTTGTCGCGCTGCTTGGTTTTCTGCCCCTTCCGGCGTGGTTTGAGAAACTTGGCCAATCACCTGCTCAATCAATCAAATTGAGCTACTACATAGTTGCGCTACTCTCACTTACCGTTTCGATAGTTTGTTTCATTGGCCTACGGAATCTGCCTGATGATCGGTATACAGGGTGGAAGTCAATATTCAGGTCCCCTAAGGCTCATACACCAGATGAATTGCAACCTACTACAACAGCGACGACGGCAACCGCACCTTTAACGTCACTATTTCCAAAATCATACCTATCACAGTTCAACGCATCATTCCTCCTTGGCTTTAAACAACCAGGTATAGGACTCGCTTATCTGGGCGGATTTGTGGCTCGAGCATCAACTGTTGGGATTTCCCTCTTTATTCCCCTATATGTCAACCAACATTACAGACATTCTGGTCTCTGTGATGAAGGCGGCCCCGGTAACCAGAGCCATATATTTGAGGCCGACTTGGGTGATATCAAAAGGTCGTGTCCCAAAGCCTACATCGTTGCTTCAATATTGACGGGTGTTGCGCAACTTATCGCCTTGTGTTTCGCCCCAGTTTTTGGCTATTTCTCGGCAAAATCAACCCGACTCAATATCCCCCTCCTTTCCGCCGCTCTGGCTGGAGTTATTGGCTATATTTTCTTGACCCTCTTACCAACTCCCCAGATAAATGGTCCCGGAGGAAGTTCTATCATATTCGTTGCTATGGCCTTGATCGGGATTAGCCAGATTGGGTCTATTGTCTGTAGCCTCGCAGGCCTCAGTATCCACGTTCTTGGCCACGACCATTACCAAGAAACAGCCTCCTACCACTACGACTCTAACAGACTGCGAACAGATTCAGCCGACCAGGCAACCGCAGCAGATGTCCTAGGCACCGGGCCTAGGCTTTCCAACGAGCGCTCTACTCTTCTTCCAAAGCCTCCGTCATCACCAACAAACACCAACGACCTAGTACACATCAAAGGTTCCGTTGCAGGAATGTATTCGCTATATGGAGGCGCGGGTATTCTGCTCCTTACAAAAGTTGGAGGCCTGCTTTCTGATAAAGTTTCTCCAAAGTCACCTTTCTACATCCTTGCCGGATTCAACGGGTTGCTCTTGATTGCTGGTATTGTAATTACTGTGTTGCAGAGATGGACTTATGGGAAAAGGGGGTAACTCCATTTTCACTTTTGCCTTTTTCTTTTTAACAGCAAGCGACCTAGTTCCATACGTATCAGAAGGCGTAACAAAAATACACGGATTCATTTTATGTAAGACCACACATAAACACATTGCGTAGGCGGGAAAAATGGGAGTAATGAAGTCATATGCTCGTCCCACCCTCTAAATTACTTGCTATTTCCAAACCCCTAGCAACGTTGAGAAAAGTTGCATGAAAAGGAGCTTTTACCATGCCATATACAGACATTTCGGAAAGCGGAACTCTAATCATATGGTGAAACCGTCCTAGCTTTTGCTTAAAGATCGTAGAGACGGGAGAATATAGAATAAGGGGAATGAACCAAACGAATTATAGATGAAACAAAAAGTTAACGAAAAAAAAAGGCAGCGAAAAAACTCCTTGAAAAAATTATTTCTCCCAATTTCACAATTATGCCCTACCCATAGCAAAACACTCTTGATTCTCGTTCCCCCTCCTTGGTAATTAGCAGTTAAATAATTATCTCCTTGGATACTATATACCAGTACTCCGTAATTGGTTCATAAATTCGTTGAAAAGCCTTCGTTCTAGTCCATTTCTTTCAAAGTTAATATGATCTGTCTATTAATTTGTTAATCGGATTGAAACAAACCCAAACAGCTTAGCATGCTGCCTTGGAAACACTTAGAGGACAGCAAATAATTAAACGGCAACATGCAGGATTAAAACAATTAAAGTGAAACCAATTATCAAACTACGTTGCTTTTCTCTATGGACAGCCTCCTTCTTGGTACGCGATATTTGGCGTTGAGAAAGGATTTTATGCTCAGATCAGGGTATGGGACATCCGTCCAATGAATAAACTAAATTAATGGACTGCCCCGGGGAAGTGGATCCTAGGGATACTACTTGGTTGCATTTCTGCAACGGGTAGATGTATTTGTACACACATTTACTTACTTGGTTCATATCTTATTCACAGGGGGAGCAAGAAGAAAGGAAAGCACCTGTACAGTACATCAAAGGAAGAAAAGCTTTGATATGTCATGCGACACATGCTTATGTACAGTACATGAACAGGATACCTGCCTGATACTGACAAAATTAAAAATAAAACCCCGTGCGCGGTGGGATCATCCTTGCAAAGGACCAGTTTGTCAGGCTCAGACCAGCCGACAGCGACATGTGAATACACAAAGAGAATATAGTAAATTCCCACGATGACTGCCCTAAGCTGGTTCAGCTCGGATAAACGCAATAATAAACCAAAGACGAATCAACAAAAATATTGAAACATGGCAAGCTAGTTTCGCACTAACCAAGACAAAGGACATGCCGCCAACACAAAAAATAGTTGTTGGACTTCTAGAACGAAAAAACGGCAATATTCTCCGAGCTGCTACAGGGTTCATTGACCATTTCTTCGCCATTTGCCCCTTCGTAGAAAAAGCAAAGGGTGGCGTGGAAAGAGGTGTAGATGACGAACAGGAAGAAGGGTAAATTGCTCTTGAAGACGGCGCGAAGCCCGTTCCCCTTCAGCTCTACCTTCTCGAAAGTTCTGCGGCTGCAGCTAGTGTCCGTCCATAACGGTGTTCTGCAATATCCTGCTCTGGAGATGCATTATTGTATGTACTGTACATCCGAAGGGCGGGCAGGGCGGGCACTAGATGACCCCATATTCGTTTTTTCTTTTCTTTTAATTGAAGAAATAAAGGGCCCCCTCGTATTATTGGTGCTGATGCGGGCCAACAGTGTGGGAAATTGGGAAATGTTCGGCAAGTTGCAGAAAATAGAGGTGGCTTTAGGTACTGCCCTTATTTTTCTTCGTTTTCTTTCTGCCAGTCGCGTTTTTCTAAAAGTATCAAAACTGTCTCATAGAGATTAGGGTTGTATACTACAATACGGAGTATGGAGTACCGTTGGTGGTGTTCAAAAAATAAAAAAATAATGAAATGAGAAGGAAAGTTATGATAAATAAAAGTAAAAATGAGACGACAGGGCAAGGAATAACTGGTATTCAAACTTGTTCGGAAAACGAAGGGTTGAAGCAAAATAGTCACATTCGGCCCGGGCCAGATGAGGGCTTTGGATATTCCTCAGAGAAGACGCGGGTTACAAGCCTGCTGGTGATCTGGGCAAGCGGGAAGGGTGAGGGAACCGAAAGTTAAAAACTCAGTGGCTGAGTTGCATGAAAAAGTGATGAGACGGAAAGGAACGAAGAAAAAAGAAAGAAATAACGCGAGGCAACGGCGGTAGTCAATTAATGCGCATATCCACACGTGCTCGTAGGGAATTGTGAAAGAAACTAAGATTTGAAGGTTGATCGGCGCTCAGGACCGTTAAGTGAACACCGAGGCGCATCCACATATGTGAAGACGACGGAAATGGGAGTTGCGTGTCCTCCCTATACAGAAATTAATGTTTCAGTGCTTCCCAGGTCAGCGCGTGAAATACCTGCTGGATGGATTTTTGGACGGGTTCAGCGAAGGAAAGAATCCTTGCCAGAAGTGGTGTTGCGTTCGAAAACTACGACAAGGCGATCGACAAGGCATGTGGCGCTAAGATCGCAGAGTACCAAGTTTGCCAGAAATACAACCAGTCATATTATCGGAGGCCTTAGATTCGCCCGTGATGTGCCAGATTCCTGTAAAGCTTGAAGAACATGTTTGCGGTTCGTCGAAACCACGCTTAAACAAGTGAGGGGTCTAATTTCGAATGCAATGCTTAATCCAATGCAGTTAGTTTCAAAAGCAGCGGGCAGTTGCTAGAAACTTATGACAGCCAATGTCGTTATATCGAAGGTTTCCAAAATTCTAGTGCGTTACAAGCACCGGTGGCGTACGCTTCATATGTATGATCGAACACCAACAAAGGTGAGTACTAGGCATATGCAAGGAGCCACTGCCTTGAACGATATATGTAAGGATCCTGACACTAGTTGACAATTTGAGGCGACGGTTCTCGTTCTCACATCACACCCGTAATTCATTTTTTGGAATGGGATAGCCTTTCCCTGGGCCTCAAACCCACGGCATGATGTTGTTTGATTCCCTGGCCAATTTCAAGCCAGTATTAACCCCACGGCAACCCGAAGAGAGTTGTTTCAGTAGCCATGGGCGTTCAACGGCTTCCCACACTTTCGTATCCGGAAAATATTGGGTCAGGCCGTCTCAGCTGCAAGTGCCACATGCCAGGGTGCAGAAGTTTGCGAGGAAAGATTTAACGGTCAAAATAGCTGTAGCTCTCTGTAATAGACTCCATAAAATCTACCATCATTTAATGAAGTCACCATCATCCGGAAGACTAAAATCTTTTCTCCCAAATTCATTGTCTGCATCCATTACCTCGACACTTGGGTATTGTCATTCTGGGGAACTGAGACTCAATCACAACTCCAAACAGCGAACGAGGCCCTTAGTGCTCGCTGTCAGCTTGAGAATTAAGGGAAAGGACTTTTCAGTAAGAGGGCATTGTCCATCAAACAAATCATATTCAAACGCATCTGAAGACCTAATATGTCAACATCAGAATAATTTTACTCCGGCGAATGCTCAGAATTCGTACCAGTTTCTCACAGGACATTTCCCCGTCAGGACACTCGATTCGAGAAATTTTAGCTAGTTCCACCAGTAGCACCTCGAGGATATCCAAGATTTCCGTTGGATCTATTCCATTAAAAAGCTTTTTCGAGAATTGTCCAACTTGACTCCAATCAGTCAAGCTGATCTTTTCCTCTGACAGAGGATAAGGGCAGAATCAGCTTGCAGCATATCCGTTCCCCTGCTTCAGCTCCGAAGGGGGTGGCAATCTCGCTCGAACAGCTGGCACAGCGATATGGCTTTGCCTCAACGACGGGCTCATCAAGATACATCAATTGGTGACGATAAGTTCCATATACCTAGACGACCCCACGCATCAAACTCCATGTCGCAAAATGCATGGTACGGAAAGGCAAGCCCACAAGGTCTCCAACAGCAAGCAAACCATGGTAATCCCCAGCAACTCTTAAACTCGACCAGTAAACTTGAAACGTTGAATGCCACCTATGCAATATCGGCCGGCTTTAAGTTCGCAGAAGGCAAATATGATGCGAGAGGATGCACTCAGCAACAAAACCAGCAGCGACCCAAAAGCCCTGAAAATGTTGAGGTTCAATTTGACGACCTCCCGCACCAAATAATATCTCCAGACGCGAGCATCAGATGGGCGAACCTAGGGGAGTACGGGCCAGGAAGACAATCCTCTCCATCCTTCCTTGCAACGATAAAGCCTAACCACCAAGCGCACAACAATTCAACAACACCGACTGTAGCACAATCTCTAATAAGACCCACCCTCGACCATATCCCGCCCGGCTCATTCTACCAAGCTTTGGGGACCACCGAGGTCCCGCATAATATCCCAAGGCTACAGGCCCAGAAATCTGTTTTCAAAAATTGGCACGATAACTGGGAGAGGCATAGAAAACTTAGGGCCATGTATATGGAGGATGGTTTTCATCAGCAGGGAGATTTCCACTCAGCCTGGAGCGAGCCTATGGATAGAATGACAGGTATGGCCATATCAAGCGCCTCGGATACAAATATCAAATCAGCATATCCTGCAACCACCGAGTGGCTAAATCAAACGAGCAACGGAGCATACGCTCTATATTTCATGAAGGAAGCAGCAAACCCGTGGCAAGGAGAGCAAAGCTTCCTCCAACAACCACAGCATTGGCCCGATGATGAAGGAAATAATGAATCTTCTGCGTTCTTGGTAATGCACGCCAGTCTACCAATCCCACATGATGACTGGAATGAGCTGCACACATCCCCAGAAGGCTACCAATGTAGCTCAAATTCTTCATTCTCTTCTTGCTTTACTCCGGAGACGCTGCACGAACCTGGAAATTTCAGTTCACCAGGTTTCCACAATATGAGCGCGCCGATGGGATATTTTGATCAAATCCCCAACCGCGACAGGCTACCCGAATGGCAAGGTCCCTTGTCTAGTGTTGAACCCTTCGAGCCAAACACAACTATAAAGCAGCCAGGAAGGCCCCGAAAGACGAAAGCATGTGAAGCACAGGAAGCAGCAAATACCGGTCCCCAGCGTACCAGCGCAAAAGACGAATATCTGATCCGGTGCAAGCGTGCAGGAATGTCGTATAAAGACATCAAAGAAAAAGGGAATTTCTCTGAGGCCGAGTCAACGCTAAGAGGGAGGTTTAGAACACTAACGAAACGAAAGGAGCAACGGGTAAGGAAGCCGGGATGGCAGGAGAAGGATGTAAGTAAATTACCTTCAAATGCATTGTATGTACAAAGGTAAGTGGCACTAACAGATATGCTGCAGGTGCGGCTACTTTGTGAAGCTGTGCGGAAGTATGCCAACCCGATGCGCAATGTCGCAGGAGAAGACATCGCATCTCCCACGATATCTTGGAAGCAAGTGGGAGAATATATCTGGAAAAATGGTGGGTCGTACCATTTTGGCAATGCGACGTGTAAAAAGAAATGGGCGCAGATACGAGAGGATGTTATAATACTGCAGCCAGAACATCAGTTTGGCTGATCAAGCTCAGGACAGATATGATACCAGGTAGGGGGGAACGTATACGTACCTACATTAATTAATATTTATATATACATATATAATCGTGTAAAGAGAACTCATCTTAAATAGCGCAGAATGTCCATCAAGTCCATCGAGCCTCAGCGGCCCTGCTACTCTTCGCCCTGAAGTAGCTGCGCATAAATAAGCTAGACAAATATTTATAATAACATTTCAATTTGTCTTTAGTTTGCTGTCTGTTGCAGTCTAGCGGGATATAGCGTTCGTGCACGTGGCATACGCGTACGAAACGTATTCGTGGAATAGGTAGCATATACCGCTCTATTCAGGTGTCACATATGGACACCTGGATCCGGTAGAAATCCAATAGCTTCCAACACACGTTCCAGGATATCGGGTTGATTTCTCAGAACATCCCACTCCGCGGCTGCTTTCACCATCAACGTACCCGCTAAAATAGTGCCGTTAAGTCTAACCAAGCCAGTTTCTTGAGTTTCGTTTCGACGGTTAGGATCTATGGGTAGCCATGCGAACTCGCTCTTTCGAGGGCATATCATCATTCGAGATGTAGTCATGGCTAAATTATAGCTGATAGTGGCCGGCCCGTCGATTTGAACATTCTTCAAGTCCACGGTACGTAATTGAGAGTCTTGAGACGATTGCGCGGCCTTCACAGCCATAGCATATAATCGCAGGTATGAATGGTGTAGGTCATCTGCAGATGGCTCTTCTGGTAGATTGACCGCATAACACGCGAATGGTAACTTAAAACTGCTCGGATGATCGAAATTCCCATCAATCAATGGCTTCCATCTTCCATCATGAGGTTGGGCCATTTTTTCCACGGGTAAAAATTGTAGATGCCTGTGGGGCTGACTAGCACCACTGTGCTCCCCGGAGTTGAAAAACGCAAACAGGCGTTTTGATCCCGCTGGTCTTTCATGCTTCTGCCATGCTTTAAGGCATTGAAATGTTGCTTGAAGGTCCACTTTCTCTAGCAAATCGGTCTGTGGTTTATAGGCTTTGGTCGCAAGTATAAAGTGGTCTGGTATAACAGGGAATTTATTCAGAACCAATATATGGGACGGCGCAGACTGCGGAAACTGAGCGATGAGAAGGTCTTCAGGAGGATCGTGAAATGGATCTCGCTTTATGGTCGAGGATTTTTGCTCCAGATCTGGGGGCGGGTTATTGTTTGGCTTCTTTGCGAGAGCGGGACAGTATCTAAGTTGGAACTGGTATGGCGTCAACAATTAACGAGCTTTCGACTGGGCCCAGTCTGGCCATTAATCCGGAAGGGAAACAATGACTTACTGGAATATTTGAAGCTGATATTGTTGTTACCTCAGTTTGTGAGAAAACAAGAGCCCCAGACTGCTTGGCAGTGGTAAACCGTCTCGCGACGAGTGCTGAAAGGTTCTCTGTGATTCCAGAAAGCATGTCGTGTGTCGATGGTGAGCATGCACCAGTGCCACAGGCCGTAGAATCTAGATATATACTCATAGTGTTCAGAGAATCATTAGCTATCCAGTTGGTGGTTCATCTGCAAATGGGTAACTACTAATTATTATTAATAATACGTTGGTCAAAAGTTGGAAGCTATTTTAGTATTTGAAGCCACCAAAGTTCAGGTCTCTCCGCCAATTCCTTGACCAAAAAGAATATTATAAAATAGCGGGCCAGCTACAATTGTGCAAAGAGTTGTCTAAGCACAAAAATTCAATATTTATTTTAATCTCCAAGTGTATTGATCATTTAACATATAGCTATCATTCATACCCATTGTATCAACCGACGCTTTCACCACTCAACTTAAATTTCCCGGCTGGAGGGAGAGCCTCTAGATATTTAAATACATGGCCCTTAACGCGCAAATTTACCGCATCGTCCGTTAAGGAGTGCATCAAAACTTGAGCTTGAACATTTTTCCCTCCTGATACAGCTGGGAGAGCCTGCCAACCAATTTCATCCCGTGTGATATAAAAGGTATGCATCCGCGCTGAGACCAGCACAAATCCAAATTCAAATTCCCTTCTCCTGCAGCAGCAAGCAGCTGCCTGCTTGCACCCAAACACCAGTGGATGCCACATACTGGGAACCCTGTTAATCAATGATCTTCTAGGATCCTGAGCTATCGTTGACGACCGAGACATATGTAGTATGTACAGTACATGTACAGTACAATGTGCGCCAGAAACGACCTATTCTGGAAGCCATCCTGCACCAGGAATGGCTGATAAAACTGGATACACACCTCGAGATGGTAGCTGTGATAACTGTGATCAGTGATTACTGGTACGACACCTGCCTTTTACTTTTATCCTTTTCCTTTCTTTGAGAGCCTCCAGGTCCGGGCAGTCCGCTAGCTGGTGGGTGATGGCATTGGTATTTAAACTGACTTCGGCATCCCATTCTTTAACGCTGTGCGAATATTTAATCGGACAATCGGACATAAAATAAACGCAGCCATATCAGCAATAAATTCCTGCCCTTTCCTTTTCTCCATCCTTTTCGGGAGAAAAGACATACAATTTGCTTTGGTTCGGGGTTAGCAAGCCTCGCAAGCTTGAAGCTATCAAACTCGAAGACTCGAAACATCGATTAACACAGAACAAATAGTTCTGTTTAACAACCTGTCGTTTACTATTTAGCGGAAAGGGTGATGTAAATATTTAGCACTAGTTGTTGTGAGTGTCCCTGTCGCAAAACAACCAACTACAGTTGCGTGCTGCATGTTACACCTTTTATCTTTATTGAACAGCGCCCTATTCATATAATATTTGAGATTAAGCTCTATGCAACTAGGAAAACCACGATAGTCAGTCTCAAAATTATGCTCGGAACAGGTGGGCGCCCAAACAACAATCCTCTATGAAGATTAAAAAGCAGATTGGATCGATAACGAAGTAACGTGGGGAAACATTTCCCATATCTGTTCCGGGCAGATATTGTTCAGCTTGGTTTCCAGAGTTGGTGAGCCACTGAACATTTCACTGGGTTAGCAAGCTACACATTTATGAACAGGTTTCCAAACGATTAACTTGCCCCGATATCTCCGTGACATTTGTCCCTATTTCATGAATATCTAATAATATCTTCAAGTGGCGACGCCCATTATGATCATCGCTCAGGCCATGAGACATCCAACCGCAGCAACAGATGGTTATTTCTATATTTAGGAACATATTTTACAAATAGCCACGCCATGAGGAATGGACGACCAAGTGGCTTAGTACTAACATTAATGGGAAGCGAAACTTTCGCCGCGGGACAGAAACTTTCGGTCCATTCTCATATTTAGAAAATATTAGAAGCTATGACCTGTTCTGTTCGTGAACGACGGGAAATTAGAAGGGATTTTCTCAATGTGCTACCTCACGGATATTAACCTCTAGCACTCAGCCTTCAGCTGTCGTCTCACTGTTACTCCTCGGTATGTGGAAATATAGACCATTAACTCTGAGCTTAGCGAGGCTAAATTCTGAGGCACTGGACTTTGCAAGCATGGACTCGAGAGTGAAAACAATATCCTAACAAAAATAAGCTTTCTTTCGGCTAGAAGTCGAGGTGCTCGAACGTCCCCGTGCCCAGAAAGGGGCTTCCCATTAATCTGAGAAGAAGTCATGAGTAAAACAGAGACTCATATGCTGCGCTAGAAAGATATTTCCCTTCCGATTTGAGCCACAAGCGGCTCAACCTTTCTGGCCCAACCCTGAATAAACGAACAGCACATCCCTTTCCCCTGGTCCGCAACGTTCCAGGTACTCAACCTAAGGCCAGCTGTCAAATTGGATTGGTACTCTACATTACAGAAACCAGGAGTATCAGGGTTGTCTCTCAGCACCTGGGTACATTTTAGCCATATTGAACGCTCCCTAAAGTAACCACCGACCGCAGCCAATCCATTCAGCTAGTCAGGCACCCACTCACCCCGAGGTTTCCAAATCGCGGGACAAAGCAGATTCATCTGAACCGATTATTTTGTTGAGAGAGGGTGCTCACCGTATCCTCCCAAGTTTAGCAATGTTGACTAGTATAACTTATGTAACCTAGGGATGCATTCGTTTCTTCCATTGACCTTACACAGCTGATCTCTACACAAATCTCCCTTCCAGCCGCCCTAATTTGTCAACACTAAAATCTCCTTTATCAACCCTCTGCCTCCATTTAAGCTTGCCTCTCTGCTCCTTCGTTCGACTGCCACGAAAACCCTTCACATCCTGTTCGGGGGATCCGAAAGTCTAACCCAATGATCATCTCCCTACTCCTTACAGAGGTAGCCAAACGCTTTGGAAGAACTATCAGGCCTGTAGGTGGAACGCCAGAAACAGCACTGCCAAGAGATGCGTAAAAGCGAGCTACCCCTTGGTCTCATTCGTACGCTGCCTACGCATATCGCAATCAAAAGCATATAGTTTTCCGTTTATTGGCCAGTTGCCCCTATCATCAATTTCTGTTAATTGGGCCTCTTCTACCAATAGGTCATTTGAACAGAAGATATTTCAAAAACGTTCCCAAGTACATGCTGTAAAGGATTGGACTCTTTCAGGTTTCAGGAGGCTGATATCCCCATCACCCAATCCGGAGCTCGACCAAGATCGATCCAGCCTGGACCGAAAGTCTGGTATTAAGGTATGATCAACCGATCGCTCAGTGATAGGTTCTGCCCAGTAATTCTATATTTGGTCAGCTGAGCGGGACCTTTAAATCGGAAGATGGGTTCTGTACCACTGGCACTAGAAAATTGGGAGCAGTTGCTTATGAGAGGGAGGGCAGAAAATGCTAAAAACCCTCCGTTTTCTGTTCCGACTACTTGATTTGGCTTACTACGGGGGGATGACTCCTGGGTTCATTTCAATCTCTTTTCTTTGATGGTTTAGCCTATCTATCTATCTGCTCGTGGTTTGGTTTTTTTTTGTTTTTTTTTTTTTGTCATGATGGATCTGTTGCTACCTAGCTTCTACTCTTGCAACGTGATTCGTTTCCAGACCTTCTTGTGGCTGTTCCTTGGATGGCAAGGCAGACAAAAGGATATCTCAAAATTGCAAGTTGCAAGTATTTGTAATGTTCAGTCCATGGCCTTGTAGTTACAGGCGGGCTGAAATGCTGCTGTACCTTACCGCATACACTAGGGTCATTTTACCATTCGGGGAGCCCGAAGAACGACGGGGGAAACTGACGGCAAGGAACATCGTCGAGTTTGGGAACTTCTCGAAAACGCGCAAAATATTTCGTATTGAACCCCTGACCTCATGTTTTTCTTCAACAGTGATCAACGCGCAAGAAAACATTGTCATTGTACAGTACTACTGTACATAGCAACAGATCCATCATGACAAAAAAAAAAAAAA
>LGUA01000373.1:0-19071 GCA_001660665.1 Emergomyces africanus
CTCTCTCTCTCTCTCTCTCTTTTATTTTTATTTTTTATTTTATTTTATTATTTCTTTTTCTTCTACTTCTCTCTCTCTCTCTCTCTCTGTCTTTGCTTGTCTTTTGCTCTTCCCTAGTGCTAACAAGGGGTCCTTGTCCTCCTCCTCCTCCCCCCCCCAGTCCCGATCCTACCTGGTTCAGCTAAACCTTTTCTTCTTTTCGCCTTCTTTCTCGTTTCTCCGCCCTTCAAATCAAGCTGTTTTTAACTATAACTAGTTATATAACTAGTCTCACTCCAATCATTTATCCCTCAGATTCCTCTCTCTGTACTCCGTACAGACTACGCACTACGGAGAGTACATTATTACAATTATTTTACCCCCCCCCGTTCTGTTCTTGAGGAGAGCTCCCTGTCCATCTGTCCGACCTTAGCATCGTTTTACCTTGAGTTGTCCTTGTCCCTTTTCACAAATCTAAATTAATATCAAATCCCCATTATATTTTGTCTTCAAGGTTCTCCTCTCCTTTTCGGCTGGCCTTTTGTTCCTCTTATATACCTCCCATTCCCATTACCCTAGTCCGGGCGGGGAAGATTATTCATCGTAGTAGTAGGTTTGTTTGTTTCCATTTTAGGTTGTTTACGGATACTTTTATTCATTTAAATTTTTTTTTTGTGAAAGTTACCAATAATTCGCTTTGAACGGCGGGGACCTATGTGTCAGTTTTTGCGGGGGGGGGGGGGGGGGTGGGTAGGTGTTTCGTTCCCATGGTTTGGTTTATTTTGTTTTATGTTTTTTAACCTTTTATTTTAATTCTTTCCTTCTCATCACTTTTCTTCTTTATGTGCTTGCTGCAGGGCTTGCTGGCAAAAGCTAGTACATACAAGTACACATAACTCCGTACAGTACGGAGTACATTGGTCTAGAGTTCAATAACAGGCTCAATTTTGATGGGATTTGAGCCTGACGAAGGAACATGCAGGCCAATCGCCCCTCAGGGGCGGGGAGGGGGTCTTAGGTTCGGGAGGGGGATATGCTAAGGTAAGCAGGGGATAGATAACTAACTTAGTGTTTAATAAGGCGCTAGTTAGGCTTTTCGGCTTTGCTGCAGCGCGTGGAGGTTATCTGGATAAGAAGGGATAAGTAAGGGTAAAAAAGTTGTTTCCTTGGAAAATGGGTTTTGAAAATCAGGGGGGGAAGGGAAGACAGTTTGAATTGGAACATTCTTCTGTGTTTCGTTTCTCTTTTCTTGTTCATATTTTATACAATTTGGATTTAAACGAACTTATGTATCCCACCGCAGCAGCGACAGACAATATTGTTTTCTCCCTAGCATGTACGGAGTAGCATGCTGTCAGTTGCATGATGATCGATCACCCCGCCCTCATGCAAACTAGTCAACCCTCACCTCCTACCTAACGCCAACTTAAATCCTCCAAATGGCATCAACCGACATCCCGCACACACATGATACCATACACATTCCCCCGTTCCATCCCAGTACCCCATATTTATCCGAACTATCTTTTATAGTAGTTTCTTCAACATCATCACTCAATAGGAACGAACAATTAATTACCTTCACCCCCAGGTCAGCCGGCGCTTTACTTTACCACCCAAGGTATGTATGCATTGTACTCCGTACAAGCAAGTTTGTTATTATCTGCTGGAGGGGCCTCTGTCTGCAAGACCACTAGGTTTTTTTTTTTTTTTTTTTTTTCTGTCTGTTGTGAGAGGGATATGAAAACGAAGGGCAAAGAAAAAAGAAAAGAGAAAAGAGAAAAGAGAGAGATGTTTTAACGGAATAGGCGTGGAGGTGGCATGAGGAATTAGAAGGATGTGATTGAGTTTGTGTAACTTTGAAGGAAGAGATGGGAATTATTTTGTTGGATGGAGTCCGTGTCCGGGGGAGGGGGTTTAGGAAAACTCGGGCTCTTCAAGGGGTTTTTCAGTTTTGCGTTGTACGCGGAGGCATACGCTCGATAACGAGTTCGACAGACATCGAAAATCATGAATTTGGATGAAAAGATATCTGTACTAACAGATTCTGTTTGCGCCCCTATAGGAAAGCAATTCGGTGTCTCCAAGGCCCGCTGGCCCGCCAAGTCCGCCGAATTCCTCCTCTCTCTCCTCAAGAATGCTGAGGCAAATGCCGATACCAAGGGTCTTGACACCGGCAACCTCATCATCCAGCACATCCAGGTCAACCAGGCTCCCAAGCAGCGACGACGCACTTACCGTGCCCATGGTCGTGTATGTTTATTCTTTTCTTTTTCCACGCAACCGCATTTCTATCTTTTCTAGCGTATCCACAGAAAACTAATCCAAGCGTCAACTTCTAGATCAACCCTTACATGTCCAGCCCATGCCACATCGAGCTCATCCTCACCGAAGGTAGCGAAGAAGTCCAGAAAGCCCCCACCGACCTCAGCAAGACCAGACTTTCGTCGAGACAGCGGGGCGCTCAGATCCGGCGGGCCATTACTGCAGCATAGGTGAAATAAAAACAAACAAACAAACAAAGGGAATCATAAAAAGCGGCGCATTTTGGCATTGTAGCTACTTCTTTTTGTTTGTTTTTCTGTTATTACAAAAAAAAACTGTCGATTAAAGACATTTAAAGACAAACCTTATCATGCTGTTTTATAATAATGGTAGCGAGTTCTTTTTCTTTCTTCTCTCTTTTTCTCTTGCTTCTCATTTCATCCTCGTGTCCTTGTCATTATCCTCCACCCTCCAATATTCTCGCCTGGTTGTCTTTTCCACCTGTGTCTATGCCAATCTCCTAGCCTCTGTTGATGGTTGATGACCCGGGATCAAATGCAATTTTTCTCGCTTCAACTTCTGCTTTGTCCAAGTAGCCATCTTCGGGTTTGCCCCCCATATTGTAGTGTCGAGACATCTGGAGGTGAGGCACTATTTCGACCCTTGACCTCCCATGGTTTTCCTGCCCGGAGCGATGCAGCGAAGTACATCACCTACGCCTCAATGATAGTGAACTAGATCTAGACTTAGACCGTGCGGGGTTTAAAGGATGGTTCATTCCTGTTCCATGACAACCGCAATATATTTTAAGTGCACATACAATTTACCGCAAACCCTGAAGATGACCCATTCCACCGATGAATTTTCTTGAAACAAACATAATGGAGGCTTCGCAGGTTTAAGAAAATAAATTACAAAAGATGGTTTCTGGTATATATACCATGTGATGTGCCAAAATAAAAATTGTTATTGAAATTCAGAAATCTAGAAATTGACATGGCGAGTATCCCCGGATTTGAATTATTCTTTTGCCGCCTAGTGGATGTTAAAACAGAGGAAGGAGATGCAAAAGGGCAAATATTGGCATGTGTATTGCTGTCTGGCGTTTGGGGGAAACTTTTTAGTAGCCCATCAATATCGGTGTTTTTGTTGTGATCGAGGAGGTGTATGATTCTGAATGCATGCGCACTAGTACAGCAGGAAGATGGCCGGTTTTGTCTACTGTATCTTTTATTACCTCAATCTGATAAACATAGTAGTACTAGTATATATATTGAATGTTCCAAAAGGGCGGGTGAGAGCACATAGAATTTATCTCTAATAATTATTGTAGAGGCTGGGCCTCGAGTAAGGTACAGCGTACTCCGTATAGATGATGTCATTGCAAATGCCAAGACTCAAAGAGGGAACAACAACGCAGAATCGTGGACGAAAACAAATCAACGTTCTATAGATAGAAATCTTTGGAAGCGCAAAAGACTACTATTATAATATCGTCCCGTACCTGTTACACTGCTCAGTCCTCAATTGACTACTACTAGTACTAAAGCTGCTTTCTGTTTCAGAGCCAAGCTGGAAAATGAGCATGCCGTCAGTTAAATCAATTTTCATTCCTTCGGGGTGGTGTAGCATATTATATACGGCTCGACGCATAAGTAGGAAGCAGGTGGCAGGTATAATTCGATCACAATAAGGCCGCTTTGCGTCCCAGCCCTGACGGAGCTAGGGAAGTCCAAGGGAGAGTGGCATGTAAGTGAAAGAAATCCTCCCTTTCGTAATTAGAAACTACTATGTATCTAGCCCCCAAGTGGCCCCACTACTTCCTATCTCAATTGATGCCGGTGTAAAATACTATGGATTGATTGATAATGATATGAGTTGGTACTGATATGATGGGATGAGAGTGCGCCCCTGCGGAGAGTCTACCACCTTTGGGAGTTGCCTGGACATTTAACACCCCTGGAAAATCTATAAAGTCTCCTTTGCAGGTTATAAAATCTATTACAACACTCATCATGAATCCTTCGGCTCCAACTGAGTTTCTGAAATGCTAAAATGGAGAACTGTAACATGGTCGTCTTGGCTCAGAATCCCTCCTGCGAGATTTTGTTTTCTCTCAAATTCCAATCAAGCTCCATCCGTGCAGATAGAATTTGCAATTGTCATTCGGCAAGTAGCTCCGTTCCGAACTGCTGGCAGTTAACCGATCCGTACTATATTGCTGGTTAAAAAAGTCTACCTGTTTATACGATGAACAGTTTTCCTTTATCCAGAGGCATGGAATACCTTGAGATGTCGTATTTCCCCCCAAAACCCTGTTTCTTTTTTTCCTCCAAGCATTCACTTACTTGTTCCTGAAGTTGTTTCAGGTCAGATTGCAAATTCCCAGGCTACTAGTACTACCTCATGAATGTCAGGGGACGTGGGGGTTGATTTCAGACACTCTGCGGGGTAAAACGCGGAGAATTTCAATCATTGGACAAAGGAGCCCGCGAGTTACATATACAGATTCATGAGTTAGGAAGAGTTTCATCAGGTTTGCAGATCGTGGTTCCTGTCAGTGTGACCTGAATGCTACCTATCCGAACCTTACTCCGGATACCAATGAGTGCCCCCACGCCTTGCCATTGCCGCTAGCATTTAGCTGCATCAACCATCCCAGTCTTCTAGATTAGATACTAGTAGTAGTTACACTACTGCGTACATTTTGAATTGTGATGATCCGGTTTCTTGACCATATTCACGCAGGCTCTGCTATAAAAGGCCATCATTGCCTTGGATTCCAAACTCGATGTAAATCCAACCAACGGCGCCGCCTCATCATTTTGGCTGTTCTTTATGCGCAGAAGCGATGATGCGACTTATTTTACCCTTGCTTGCGACTGCTGCATCGGCGCTACAAACCCTCCCACCTGTGGAATGGCCAGGTAGTGAGAGCGCACCGGGTTCTGGCTTTTCAATTTCCTCAGCCCCAAAGACAGTATATATCGATGAGAAGTTTTCGGAGCGAAGGGACGAAAATGGATTGACACTTATCCCACCATCCGGATATGAATTTGCTGAAACCTTTCTCTCGGACTTGGAACAAGTAACGGGGGGGAAATTCACCCTGGAGCGCATAAAGGAAGTCCCAGAAGATGCCAAAGGTATTATATTAGGCGGGTTCAGACAAGATGCAGACGCATTGACTTACGAGGATGGAACGAAGACGGAGGAGGGTTATGAGCTCGAGATCAAGGATGGTAAAGTGTTCATCGGAGGAACAGGCGCTCGTGGAATGTATTGGGGCACGCATACATTTCTACAATTATTGCTTGTACACGGCGAAAAGGAGATTCCCGCTGGCCGCGTTGTCGATGCTCCGTCATATGCTACCCGTGGATACCTGCTTGATGCCGGGCGGAAGTGGTACTCGCCATCCTTCCTCAAGGAACTCTGCACGTATGCATCATTCTTCAAGATGTCTGAATTCCAATACCACAATAGCGACAACTACCCTCTGAATCGCGGACGGAACGATACCTGGAATGAAGTGTACTCGCAATTCGCACTGCATCCGGAGAGCGAAGAATTACATGGCATTATCCAGCGCGCGAATGAAACCTTCTCTCGCGCTGACTTTGAAGATATGCAGCAGCATTGTGCGCGCCGTGGTATCACCATAATACCGGAGATTGAAGCGCCGGGCCATTGTTTATTCCTCACCAAATGGAAACCAGAGCTTGCCTTAGAAAAGAAGGACTTGCTGAATCTAACTCACCCCGAATCAATCCCGCTTGTCAAATCCATCTGGGAAGAGTTCCTCCCTTGGTTCCAGTCAAAGGAAGTCCACGTTGGCGCCGACGAATACGATTCCACCCTTGCAGACGTCTACATCCAGTTTGTTAATGACATGGCCGAATTCGTGAAATCGAAATCTGGAAAAGATATCCGCATCTGGGGAACGCATGAGCCGTCCGAGAACTTCACTATATCCAAAGATATCATTATCCAGCATTGGCAGTATGGCCAGTCTGACCCAGTTCAACTCGACAAAGATGGATATAAATACGTGAACTCTGAAGACTGGTGGGGATACATGTCCTTGAAAAGTGACCATACGCCTATTTTCCCAGCTACCTACCCTCAGCACTTTAATAATACGCGGACTTTAAATTTCGCAAATAAACCCGACTGGCAGTGGGAACCGTCGCTTTTCAACCCGGTCAATGAGACGGAACAAGTTAAACCAGGTGCAAAGGGCAACAAAGGTGCTATCATTGCAGCGTGGAATGACAATGGACCCGATGCCACCACACAGCTCGAGGCATATTATGCTATGAGGGATGGCATACCAGTGGTTGCAGCCAGAATGTGGGCAGGTTCGCGTGGCAATCGTCTTGATGCCAAAACATTGCCGGGAACAATCGAGCTCTTGACAAACCGGGCGCCAGGACAGAACCTTGATAGGCGATTGCCCTCTGAAAAAGGAGATGAAAAATCTGGTGCTACACTATTAAGTTGGAGTAGCGAAAAAGGTTCGAAGACGATCGGGCAGGGAAGTAAAGGGTTGAACTATACCCTGATTCTCGACATCACTGGTCCGTTCAAATTGATTTCTGACGATACCTCTCTCTCCCTCGATGATGGTGGAAATCTCATCTTCAACTCTGATAACTGGGTATACCCACTTCGTTCCGTCGCGGAGGCTGACGGTTTCGACCCGGGCCATCCTGGTAGAATATGGACAAACGTTACAAGTTCCACGCATGAGCCTGTTAAGGTACCTCTGACTTCACAAGTGACGATCAAAACGGATGCCCTAGGTGGAAGCCGAGTATGGATCGATGGAAAATTTAGCGGGAGGTTTGAAGTGTTCGTTTTTGGCGGGAAAAATACGCTCTTCTCGTGGAACCAGATGGCACTCGTGGCCCCGCTTGACAAGGTTGAAGGGGATGGGCTGAAGAGCTTGACGCTCAAGAACGGGAATAGCAACGGGGATGGGCCAAGTGGTCCTGACGAGCCTACCCAGCCGTCAGGAAGTATTCGGGTTGGTTCTGGTTTGACTGCGGCGAGCCTCTTTGCTTGCAGCTTTATTCTCCTGGGCATGTCTTTCATTCTATGAAACTTGAATTATTGAATGGTTAGAAGGCTTAACGAATGATTCATTATCCACGTTGAGCGCGTTTAGGTGGTTTTTTTTTTTGTAAAGTTAAAAAATTAATTTCTTCCAAGAATAGCCATTGGGCTATCTAATGAACCGTATTGCACCCTAATTGTTAATTTAATATCCTGACAGTGCTCTGGTATTTAGGCCACTGTCGGTTTTCCCCAAGTCAGTTGGTTGCTCTGGTGTGAAAGAATTGGTTGGAAGGTGGCAGATGAACTGTAGGGCACTTCTCCAGTAGCGGTTTATTCCTGTCACCAGTGTTTTATCCCGGTTAGGGCGGTGGTGAGCTGGGTCACTTAATTGCCCTCACTTCCAGGGGTGCCAATTATCAAATTCTAATACGTAGGTTCAGGGTGATCGAAACGGTTTACCGTAACCTGGTGCTTAGTAGCTATGCCGTACAGGAAGTCCCACATTATCTGATGGAAGACTGCACACCCATGAGAGTGGATACAATGACGGAGCTCAAGCCACGTAAATTCCGAGAAGGGCCAATCAATCCCTATCACTCAAACGTTTGAGCAGCAAACAACGAGCCTGGCTCGATCAAAACAATCTCCATCCCCAGAGGATTATTAATCCAGACGGTAGCGTGTGTAACTGTATATAAAAGCCAGCGTTGCAGACCATCAGCGATAAAATAGCTTCACTCGGCGCAACGCTACTAATACCACCATATCTCCATTAGCCCACCGTGCTTCGTGTTTGCCCAGACACGCCGCGCGAGATAAACAGTAAAGCCAGGTGTTGACTTTCAGAAGGGTAATAAACCCAGTCAAGCATACTAGCACTGGCAGATATCTTCTGCAAGCCGTTCCAAAGGAAGCCGTAATAGTACTAGGTTGTGGCAGGAATATTGACATGATACAGGACTCATTTGCAATGGGCAGTTCAAGACTCCATGCTTGGGCTAGCGACGGATCGCCCCCAAGACCCGCACCAACCTTGGCACTTGGGGAGGTTATGCTTCAGCTTTGGGACCGCGTCAAGCCAATGCTGGAAAGTTATGTTGGTAGATCCCCCACGCTGCTCCACGCGACAAATGTGGCAGAAATCCAACGCAACGGCGGCCAATTGCAACCAGAAGTACGGAGTAAATAATGACATATAGAGTACAGAGTATTCGACAAGTGAAGACCGTTGTTAATGTAAAACGCCATGTGGCCCCAGGGTGCGCGGAAGTCTCCCGATGTGTTCAAAAAATGAAGTTGCACTCGATTCGTAGTCGGGTGTATATAGTGAGGTCGCCAAATTTGAACTTATTTATGCCAGCTGGTCGTCGCCCTGCATCATGCAATGATAGATCGCCAAAACAGGTTTTGCTGGTGAACCTCAGGGCAGCAAAATAAATTTATTTTCGCTGCATCCGGCCAAAATCAGTGGAGTGGGAAAAAGAAGATGAGAACTTGAAACAAAAGTACAGTGCAAAGTACGCAGCGTTTACCGCTTCCTTCACCGCACTGTCGCTCTCCTGGCTCGTCTGGGTTTGGAAAAGAGAGAGAATGATGCAGCAGCAGGGTAATCCCAGCTGAACAGGGGAGGAAGACGAGATGACGTTAAAAAGGGCTAGTAATCAGATGCCAACAACACAAGATATTTATGCTCGAACTAGCCGCAAGTGCTTATTTTGAGACAAGAACTGACATTGCGCCCTTTGAAGTGTTTTTAACTGTTCAAGTTGTCCTACAACAGCTTCTCCTCGCCTCGCCGCCTTGGGTCGTGATAATCATTGCACAATCCCAGCCTGAAAATGTCACCTACAACAGAAGAAAACCTCGCAATCCCGCGGGGCTCTCTTGTCCTCGTCACTGGGGCTAACGGCTACATTGCTAGCCATGTGGTTGACCAGCTACTTCAAGCCAACTTCCGCGTGCGGGGTACGGTGCGCAATCTCACCAAGAGCTTCTGGCTAAATGACTACGTCACCACCAAATATGGGCGCGGAAAATTCGAGCTCGTCGAAGTGCCCGACATGGCTGTTGCGCACGCCTATGATGAAGCTGTAAAAGGTGCATCCGGGCTCATCCATATTGCAACTCCTGTTCTAGTAACCTACGACCCTAACGAAGGAATTCCAATGGTCACCAATGGCACCATTAACACGCTAGAATCCGCGCGAAAGGAACCATTGATGAAAAGAGTGGTGTTGACATCCTCATCCACCGCGGCCGCGAGCCCGCAGCCAAATGTAGAATTCACCATCAATGAGGGGACGTGGAATGAGGATATCGTGCGAGCTGCGTGGGCGCCACCGCCATACGAAGGGTGGCAGCGCCGACATAACGTCTACGCCGCTAGCAAGATGGAGGGCGAGAAAGTGGCGTGGAAATGGATGAAGGAGAACCAGCCGGATTTCGTGCTCAATGCGGTCTTGCCCAATGCGAATTTCGGCAAGGTGCTTAGCCCCAAGTGTGAAGGGTTTCCGTCGACTGCAGGTTGGGTGAAGGCTGTCTGGGAAGGGTTTAAGGGCAAATATGCGGACCAGGTATTTAATAAACCGCAGTATTACGTTAATGTGCGAGACAATGCGCTGGTGCATGTTGCTGCGTTGATTTATGCAGATGTGCGTGGTGAGCGACTGTTTGCGTTTGCACAGCCGTATAATTGGAATGATATTCTGGCAGTGATGAGGAAGTTGTATCCGGATAGAGAGTTTATTGATGACCTTCCAGACTTGGGGAGGGATTTGAGCAAAGTTTCGAGCCAGGGGGCGGAGGATTTGTTAAGAAGGATATCGGGCAGGGCTTGGATCGACTTTGAGCAGACGATCAAAGAGGCGACGGATGATTTTATTTAATATTTTCCGTTTCTTCTCTTTTTTCTTTTTCAACGGGTTTGACTTTTTACGATTTTACGATACCACACGATTTTGACGCAGGGAAGTTGATGTGGGAGGGGTGTTGATACATAAGGGTGCCCACTAAATACAAAAAAGGACAAGCTTGCAGAAAACCTTTCAGATATTGAGAGATAGATTTATCGCAACATTATGGGAATGACCAATACCTACATACAATGTGATTCATTACAACGATATGACTTATGGGGCTTATTCCGGCAAATTTTGATATGCAGCGAAATTTTGCACCAAACAAGATGAGGAAGCCAACCTCTTAAAAAAAGTAAAAAGGAGCGAGAGTGAGAGAAAGAAGGGAGAAGAGACAAGAAAGAAAGTGCAGAACAGAACGAAAACTCAATCTAACTCGGATTTCGAATCATTAGTTCTCTAATTCTCATTATGAGCTCGGCATCTCTTCTGAACCCGATTCATCATCATCATCATCATCCTCGTCCTCAATAGTCTCAACTAATAAACTACCCCCTCTACCGATTTTTTCTCCAACAGTACCACCAGCCTCAATCTCATATACTACGCGAGGCATAGGCGAAACAAGACGGAAGCCGTATTTATGTTCAAATCCTTCGGGAGGTTGGACATCTCTTGAGGCAGAGGCGTCTCCCTTCCCCTCATTCGCACCCAATAATACGTCATAGCATTCAACAAACGCATACAATTCTTCAATATCCGCGGATCCCGAGAATCGTCGAATCACTCTGTCGCCTGATGCCAGACGGATACTAAGGCGGACTGCCTGCTTGTCAATCGCTGGTGGTTCGTCGGGGATCGATTGGGACCGCCATCGTTTCCATTGTTCTATATCTCTCGCCAGCTTTTCCGCCGCCGCTTGTTTTTCCACAGCTTCCTTCTCCGCACGCTGGCGCGCGGCTTCCGCCTCCCGTCGTTGTCGGGCACGCTCCCTGTCTTGTGCGAGCGACCGTTCGTAGGCAGAATCTTGCTCCTGGCGAATCGTGCGCGAGGCTTGTTGTTCGGCCCTTGTAGCACGAACACGATCAAGTGGAGCTTTGCTCTGAGTAATCGCTGAACGAAGTTTTTCTGTAAACTCTGACGGCGTAGTGGGTCCGGAAGCCTTTGTTATTATGGACATGGCGGATGAAGACACGCTTGGGTTGTGCACGATAAGCCCGAAAAAAGGGAATTTGGTACATCGAAGGCCGCTGGCAACCTGATATGCCTCCGAGTCTCGGACGTTGCCAGCCCAAACCAAAATCTGGTTGGCTGGATCGTTAATGAAATCCACAACCTCCGAGGACAGAAGTGTGTCTCGGACCCAGCCGCTGGTAAGGTCATGTTCTTGGGACAGTAGGATAACAAGTAAGTACTTCAATTCTTGGTGCGCTTTTTCCAGAGCCATATTATATCCATTTCCAAGAAATGGAATGTCATGACTTCCATATTCCTCCTCAAATTCTCGGATGAATCGTAGGGCAGTGTCTTTTGGTCCCAATGGCCTCCTTCCACTTGTATCTCGACGTGCTCCTTGCAACCCCGGGGTCGAAATATTATTCAGTAACCGAGGTAGGAACGGGAAAAGGGTCCCAAAAAGTCGGAAAGAGTTGGAGAGCAATCTGTAAAGGAGGCTGAATGGAGTGAAAAGTATCGCAAGTATGAACGGGGGGCGATATGATGGCTGGTCTGCTGATTGTGTCGTTATTCGAGGCGCTAGTTCGGTTGTGCGTCTTGTGGAAAGGGTGCGGAGCGGGATATCGTCATCGCCGTTCATTAGATTCTGGGGGATTCGGGGTGATCGCGGCGGAGGGTTATTTAAAGCAGCTTGCGCTTCCGAGACGAGGTCTGGGCCTTCGCCGTCGAAAAATTTCGTGATTGCAATCTATCATGAACTGTCAGACACTCCATTCTTGTTTCGATGATAATGGGTTGCCGGTTAAGTATTTACCTGAGTATTCCATTCTGACCGTTGCAGAAGCGGAATGGCAGCCGATTCTTCCTGGCCGGTAACCGCAATATAGGTCTGGAGCGCAATTTGTTGGCTCGAAGAGAGCTGAGAAATGTCTACTTCTTCGTTGGGCATTATTGCGACTGATCCCAAAGCTCCATTCAATGCCCTCTGAGATAGGCGGAGACGAGGTGGTAAACCGGTCTATATGTCGTCATCCATGGATGGTTAAGACTGGGAATCCAGAGAAGGGGGAAGTAAATAAAGTACAAAGTACAAATAACAGCTAGAGTCATACACTACGGCTGTATCGACTAAACAGCTCGTAGGAATAGAGAGCAGACGAAGCAGAGGCTGGTGGAGGGAAATTGAAGCTATGTGTGTCAGCTTGTAGTCCGTATATGTAGCGCGTAAACTCTCGTGGTGGACAGCTGTACGAGAAATACGGAAGTTCGTTAAGGTTGCCTGGATGGCATTACCTAAGCAGAGCTCATCCCGGTATTGGTATTGCCTGCCAGGTATGGAATGGTAATGCTTGCTGCAAATACCTCCCATAAAGGCCTGTCATCGCTCGTCACGTACCGTACCGCACGCTTCCCCAGACTCGTTCTGACTAACCAACTCGATATCGGGATATTGGCGCCAGGACACAAAAAGCTCGCCGCAGAGTCAGTGTATCAACCAACATCATCGTGCGGCTGATCCAGCTGTGACCGGCATTCCCACCTAAGCTTGGTCTTCGAGTAGTATACAACGCCCCCTCTTTCAATAGTCTTCATCCTAGGAATTCTCCGACCCCCAAATGCCATCCTCGACCGCCGTGCTCAACCACCACGTCATGGGCATGCAGTGAGTCGCAACCTTACCAGAAACGTCCTCAGTGGAATACGCCTTGTTCTAGTTGCTTTTAAACTCTGCGATCTGTTGGATACTGCTTCTCTTTTGCCATGGAGCTCATTTTGTGCTGAAGTTGCGCTGGATTTGCGGTCATGGCGTCGGCAGGCAAGGCCAACTTGGACGATTCCAGAAGAAGCACCGGGTCGCCGAAGCTGAAAGGTCGCGGTATGTGCCGGGCGCATGCATCAAATTTACATTCCCTGCGTTTGGTCTCTACTTTTTGTTATGGCTGAATAAAGAATGCAATTGTTTCTTGCAGACATTGTGAGGCATGCGCTGCTTGCAACTCTGTTTTACTAACTGTTTCAATAACCTCAGAAAATGCAAAGGACACCCTGTGCCGTAACGTGACAATCTACGGCCGATGCCGATACGAAGATAAAGGTGCCAGGAGCCGCATATTATTTGCATCAAATTTTCTTGCTTCTGGGAAACGTAACTAACTGACTTGCTTACATTCAAGGTTGCGCATTTAATCATGACCCGCACAGGGTAAACGTCCCGCAAAGCACTGAAAGGTTAGCTTGGCCCTATTCTCCCTGCAGCACCTCATATGAAGGACGCAAACTTATTCAATTTCGTAAATGATACTCCGAGCAGCAAGAAACGACTTAATGTCGACTCTCCTAGTTTCACCCCTTCGATCCCGAATGGTTCAGGAGGGGCAAAAAACCCACAGCCACAACCACCATCTCCCCGAAGGCTGCGAGCGCAGCCCCGTTTCTTCCCAAAGGCATAATATCACGTGGGATGCCACCCCCCCCTAGAGCAAGCAAATTGTAACGCAGGTTAATTGACAGCGAGTCTCAGGATCGAATGCTTCTACCCCTCCCATCCGTCAAGATACCTCTACGCCGGAATGGTTTGTTGCGGATATCCCAGACTTTGTCCCACAAGGGTTCGATACAGGGCAGGTGGTGAGTTGCTTCTCTCCTGTTTGATTCATGTTTGCTTCTTCTTTACTTCTATATTACATAGTCGGATTGGGGATATCAAACTTCTCGTAGCCTAATATCTCAATTATGATCATTTATCCCTGTTCCCTATTTACTATTCGAAAAACACCTATTTTATGCCCCCTGTTGTTTGGCTTTTTTGACCATTTACCTCATTTACGTGTATTAACATTGTGATAGGACACTTTTCAGGGCAACGGCAATGGAGGAATACAAGCAGGCGCCTTTGATCCCTTCATTGGACCCTCAACCACCCCGTTAACAACCCCTGGGGCCGTGGGCCCTCAAATTTCTCCAAACCCATTTTTACATGACCCCACCGCCCTTGGTGCCGCACCGTATTTTGGTCCTCAAAACACTTTCCAACAACCTGTACGCTCGTCTGATTCGGCCCTTTGAATGTACTGGCAAAATTAACGTACGCTAGGTTCAATACCATCTTTACGCTCCCATCGGACCACATAACCCGAATATATTGGGCTACCAAAGGAATGTCCATGATTTGTTCCTCGCAAATGATTTTCGCGAGGAATTACAGAAGAAAGCAGCGGCCACACTGCAAACTCTTCCCAGTACGTCCTCTGGCTTCTATTTCCTCTTTCCAACCCGAACCCTCATTTGCTAACTCCCTTGAAGACTCCCAACTTCCAGCGCAAATAGACCATTTCCACTCTCTTGTGCCTCTCGATCTTTCCCATCAAAAGAATGCGGCGATATTCGGTTATCCTAGCTGGGTATACAAAGCTCAATCAAGTAAAGATGGGAACTTTTACGCTCTTAGGCGACTCGAAGGTTTGTTCAGCAAAACAGTTATGCTGGTTAACACACGACTTATAACGTTTTAAACAGGTTTCCGCCTGACCAACGAAAAGGCCATTCGATCGGTCCAAAACTGGAAACGAGTGAGCAATGGCAGCGTGGTGACGGTTCATGATGCATTTACAACCCGTTGCTTCCAGGACAGCTCCCTAATATTTGTTACCGACTACCATCCTTTGTCCAAAACGTTAGCGGAACACCATCTTGGTGGCTCCGGTCGATATCAGACTCGCCAAGCCGGAACGCATATCCCTGAACAAATACTTTGGAGCTATGTCACTCAAATAGCCTCTGCTTTAAAGGCAATCCACACCGTTGGATTGGCTGCACGAGCAATCGATCCCAGCAAGATTTTACTCACTGGTAAAAATCGCATCCGACTCAATGCATGCGCCATTCTAGACGTGGTACAGCATGATTCCCAGCGGTCAATCACGGACCTCCAGAGCCAGGATCTAGTAAATTTTGGCCAACTGATTGTCACCCTGGGCGCAAACTCACCTTCCGTCGTGCACAATCCGACAAAGGCCATGGAACATTTTACCCGTGCATACACCCCGCAACTAAAGAACTCCATTTTCTGGCTACTAGGGGCATTGCAAAAGGACCAAGAGCGCACCATCGATCAATTCATCACTGGCATTTCCACTCAGCTCATCTCCACATTCGACTCCGCCCTCCACCTCGACGACGAACTCACGTCTGATCTCAGTCGGGAGCTCGAAAATGCGCGTCTCGTCCGCCTCCTCACGAAACTCAATTTCATAAACGAACGCCCCGAATACGAACATGACCGCCAGTGGTCTGAAAACGGCGAGCGTTACTTCCTCAAATTATTTCGCGACTACGTGTTTCATCAGGTTGATGCTCAAAACTCACCGGTTGTCGACCTGGGACATGTGCTTACCTGCTTGAACAAATTGGATGCGGGGACTGAGGAGAAGGTTACGCTGATAAGCCGTGATGAACAGAATTGTTTTATTGTCAGCTATAAGGAGTTGAAGAAGGCGGTGGAATCATCATTTCAGGCGTTGACGAAGCATCCAAGGAGGGCTTAAAAAAACGGTGAATATTGGCTTGGGACCGTTTTTCTGTGGTCAATTTTGTCTTTTTCGTCTTTTTCGTCTTTTTCGTCTGTTTTGTTTTATTTTTATTTTATTTTTTTATTTTTTCCAATGGCTTGGTGCGTTTAGTTGAAACGACTGCTGGGTTGGTTTTGTTTGGTGCATCTTTTTATTTTCCATTTTAATATTATATATCCCTCGTTTCGTTTACGTTGGGGGACGTTATGGGATGGGATGGGGAGAATGGAATTCTGATTTCAAGAAAAATCGGGAAATGTGTTGGTATGTTAGGTTGAGTTTCTAATTAGACATGAAAGCTGGTGTGATCGGCGGATAGGATCGATGAGGAAGGAAACGAATGGCAGTCAAGGGAAAGGAACTCGGGAAAGAAGAACACACCTGATTACTGGGTCCTCTTTTGCGAGATGTTGTTGCGCTTGGGTAATTAAATATTGTTTATCTATGCAACAATGTTAGGTGCAAGTAGGCTATTTTATGTAGTGGGCGGTAGTTATTTTGCTTTCACCAAGCAAATATGTCGGTGGCGAATTGTTAATGCAAGTCTTAGCTATATATCTACAAATCCCAATAGCCTCCTACTCTGCACTGATATTCATCTAGAGTTTCAATGGTATACATCTAAGGCAAGCTCAATCATAAAGTTTCAGGCCAGCGAACAGTTTGCATTCTCATCAGCTGATATAATGCCAATTTGATAGTAAATTCTGCGAAGAAATGTCAAATCTCCTCATAACATGACATTGGCATTCCACGTTATTGTATCTCGAAATATAGATATAGATGCTGTATAATACACATAAAACCTAGCGCAGGCGCAACGAAACGCCGTCACAGAACCAAGCAAAAAATAAATAAATAAATAAAAAATATAAAAAATAAAAAATAAAAAAAAATGAAAGTAATGAAAAATGACTTGAAAATTTTAGAAATAAACAGAGATATAAAAGAAATAAAGAAAAGCAAACTAGCGTTATTCACGCCTTTTGTAGCAACAATTGCTCCAACTGACCCAGGATTCAGGCCCATCGAATCCCCGAATGAGGTTTCAGACCAAAGCAACATCCCACACTCAACGAGGTAAAAAAAAAAAAAAGAAAGATCCCAACCGGAAAAACCGGAAACAAAGCGCATAACAATCACTCATCTTCCTCCTGCAAAAACGGATTGGCAATCTCTTCACTGCCATCCGCAGGCGAGATGAGCACGAGCAACGTGCCACGGGCAACGACAAGCCCGAGAGAGCGGGTTGTTTGGTTACCCTCGTCGTCTTTGCGGCGGAGGTAAATTTGTTAGTATCGTTTTTAGGGTGGTTGATTGAGTAACTAGTTCAATAGAGATTGTATATATAGACTGGAATGTGTACATACCACGCATGACTTCTTTTACGTCATCAAGGACGAGGTTCATGAGCTGGTCGTAACCCTTGAGGGTACCCGATACTGGAGGCGGTAAATTTGGGGTTAGCCGGGATGTTTCTCAAATAAGACAGCAGGCGAGTCGCAGCTAAAACGTAGAAAAAAACGCGAAATTTGCCATCATGGAGGGTTGCTTAAGGGAAACATTGGCCCGCCCTCTCTAAGATATGTGCATGGCTCCATGTTCACCAAAAAGATGGCATCCTGAATTAAAACCAATGACATATACAGTCTTGAAAGAGGAGGCATTCCGAGATAGTATAGTACGGAGCACTCCGTACACTTAGGTTTTATCCGAAGGATACGGTTCCATGCAGGTACGGACGAGCATAAGAATACTTGATCTCAAAAACCACAGATCAAACATCCCTCTCAAAAAAGGAGGAAGATGTATCAAGGAAGGGACACATTATTTCAAAGCGAAGGTTAAAAATAAAAATGAAAAAAATAAAAATGAAAAAAAAAACCAACTAACCTTCTCTACCCCCATTAAATTTCACACAAACCTCCTTCTCCATATACTTCGTTAGGTCAAGAATATTCTCTTTCTTTGGCTTCTCCTGCTGTTGCTGCTGTCCGCCTTGTCCTCCTTGCCCTCCTTGCCCTCCCGTCTGCTGCTGTTGGTGATGCTGATGTTGATACGATGCACCGCCACCCGCACCGCCACCTCTCTGGCTACGATAACCATACCCGCCTGCCCCGCCAGTTCGACCTCCGCCGCGTCCACCAGCACCGCGAGGTCCACCAGCGCCACGGAAAGAGCTGCGTTCAGACATGACTTGGGGGGATGCGAAGAATATTTAATGTTTGCGAAGATGATTGTTATTATGATCTGCCCCTTTTTGGATCTCGAAGAAGTATATGGAGTGATGTTTGAAGGGGGTGGAAAAAGGGGGCCGTAAGGCGAGGAATGGGGATGTTGTGTGCTAAGTAAGAGTTTGTTTGAGTGTGTTGTGGTAAAAAAAAGTTGGTGGTTGGTTTTGGAGACAATTGGTTGGCGGCGAGCGGAAGTTTTTTGGGGCTGGGCGTGGAACTTTGGTAAAAACGCGTGGCTTTATAATTTTTGTTTGTTCTGCCTTCCCCTATTTTCCTTTCGCCCAGTCTTTGAATGGGAACATGTGGAAATATCGAGGAGCTACCAAACATAAAGAAATAACATATTCTAGTATTAGTAGTATTTATCAACTGAAATCAATATGAACAAGAAATAGCTGAAATATTTTTTATCCTCCGTCTTGGCGGAGCATTGGCTTGAACCCATTCCATCACACCCACACCTTTTTGCAGCACACACTTTAACTAAACCCGGTCTTATCCTTCTAGTAGTACTCCGTAGACTCGGCTGCGATGAGGGTATCATACAGTGTGGAAATAACTAGACCAGTGCATATCATTATTGCTACGGAAGATAGGAGATACGGCATAGTTTCTAGCCAGCTCAAGTTACCACACACAAGCTCTGATCTACTCTCAGCCAAGGGGAAATGGATATAAAATAAAATAAAAATAATAAAAAAAGGAAGTTGGCTAAGTCCTGGTGTGATTATAAAGGGTATGATATGACACTTTCGAGGATTGAGAGCGGGATTAAGGTTACGGCTCCGCACAGTTTGAAGAGGGATCATACAACACCGAGAGAATTGTATGATTAGGATCTGCCCAAACCCCCCCCCCCCCTCGGCTGGCAAGTTTTCCGTATTTTTCGACCAGTACTAGAAACTCCCTGGGATACTCATTTGCAGATAAAGT
>LGUA01000374.1:0-19066 GCA_001660665.1 Emergomyces africanus
AAAGAAAAAGCTAAGGAGGAATCGGAAGATACGACGGGCAAAGCATAATTCGGTGGCCACATGTTTTGTGATGAAAATTGTCTGAAAAGGCCAAATAACCAATTTAAGTTGCTGGTTGATAATGTGAAAGGCTCCGTTTTGGTATGCACGAGTGGCAAAAACGTTATTTTTGATGGCGTTTGTATCATAATTCATTGTTTTTATGGAAATTGAGACCGTACTGTACACGCTCCTTGCATTGGAGCAACATTTTAAGCCTCTAAATTGATGGAAATTGCGTGATATTTCCATGAGGCTCAGGCAGAGGTAATCACCCAGATGGTGGAAGCATAAGGACATATTCTCTCGTGCTAAATCCAAATTTCAAAACGTCTTTATCCATAAGTTCCATATAACATCCCTTAGGAGCGGGCTCTCCATTCACAGTCGATCCATTAGCACTTTCCAAGTCAATTAAATATGGTCGTACCCGACCGTCCCTATCGCCGTACTCGTTCCGCTTCTCGACAAAACGGAACTGTAACGCAGCGTGTTGTTTAGAGCAGCTTAGATGATCGACTGGCAAATCGACGACTAATCTTTCCCGCCCAATAAGCCAACAACTTCTTCCACCCAGTTGAATTGTTTCAAGTAAATCCTCACCCTTGAATACGTAGAGGCGCCAAGGGTCCTTTGCAGGAGGTTTTCGAGCTTCAGGGGGCTCATGGTATTTTAGGACAACGGAGGTCAAGCCATCGCCTGATTTTACCGTATTGGTTTCCGCAGCTAAGCGGCCAGTATTGGAAAAGTTGGGCTTCTCCTTTTCTGGGAGAGGAGGGGAAGTACCTGAAATTGCGTCTCCAGGAGTTTTGGAAAATGCATCTTTCTGAGATGGGAGCGGATTTTTTGAGCGTTTGGAAGATCTGGGAGAAGGACTACGAGATATCTGAGAAGGAGGCGATATTCTTTTTGAGCTTGACATGTTTCGCCGTCTCCTGGATGGCCTATCTCCATAGCGATCCTTGTCCTCCTCCAAGGCTCTATGTCGGCGTCGGGGTGGGCTATTGCTAGAATGGTCCCTTCGCGTCCTCGACGTGTCATCATAATCTCTAGAACCGCTTCTTCGACGGTATGGTCTATGTTCTCGGTGCGATTTCCTCGTCGGGCTTCGGGAGTGTCGCCCGCGGTCCCTCATTCTTGGTCGATCGTCGTTGAATCGTCGGCTATAGCTTTCGCGGTCTTCCTCTTTAGCAGCTCGAGAACGCGCGTAATCAGTGGAATGTGGAGGAGTGGAATGCTGCCGCCGGCCCCGGCCATCGTCTTCGCGTCTAGGCATTTTCTAAATCGGTTTGTGTATTGATAGCTTGGGTTGTGAATAGAGAAGGGATGTAAAGCTTTTCGTCACAGGTGGATGATGCGCGGAGATTCTCTCGGCCCGGCGTTTTAGTTCGTCACCTGGATTTGGGAGGGGAAACAATGAGTAATCGGCAAAACACCACCACTCCCTACTCATCATGGCCGTATAGAATGGTTTGTCTTCTCACCAGTTCGAACAGACGATTCAATGAGTCTATCTTGGCTGGGTACTTTGGTGGATAGCGGGTAACTCACCAGTAATTATGTTGAAAAAGCCAACCCTGTCCTGCTGTTGTGGCGGTTTGCATCTCTTCCGTCACCGGCCTGTCGCCTCTGGTCTACAGTCAACGTCCGCTTCCCACGCCCATCAAAAGCAGCCTTCCATACTGCGATGTGGCAAAAGATTTGCTCATGTCCACAGCTCATACCCAGTGGGATCTGAGGTGGATCTATCCTGGCCAGCAACACCAACATTTTCCCCTTATGATATATTCAAACAGTCGAAAACCGAACCCTACTCCAAGAGACGATACTACGATCTTGTCAAAGTCTACCACCCCGATCTGCAGAACAAAGATCACCCGTTATTCAAGAGTATATCCGAACCCATCCGGCTACACCGCTACAGACTCATAGTTGCGGCGCATGAAATTCTTTCCGACCCGGCCAAGCGGGATGCCTATGATAGATATGGCCATGGGTGGGACCATCGTTCAGAGCTGTTCGCTGAAAAGAAGGCCAGGAACTTAGATGTGCGATATGGAAGAGACATGGGAGGTGACGACTCCATATATCGAAACGCTACTTGGGAAGACTGGGAACGGTGGCATCGAAGACATGAGCCGAATCAAAGCCAAGCCTCCACGGTTTCTCATGGCACGTTTGCGTCATTCCTCGTTCTATTGATGCTCTTTGGTGGTGTGGGCCAGGCGGTTTCGATTGGGAATTATTCGAGCTATGTCGAGGAACGAGCAAGAGAAGCCGATGAGAAATGCGCCAAATTTCTTCACGGAAGGAGGCAGCAGACTATATCTCAGATGAACTCGTTAGATGCCAGGCTTCAGAGCTTCCTTATAAGGCGGGATCCACATGGCTGTGGATTAAAGCAAGAAGAGGAGGAGACATATCGAAAAATTCTCACCCCTCACAACAACAACCCTCACACAGTTGATGGTATTGACACACAGTCACCACCATCACAGAAATCCCTGGAAATAAAAGATGTTGGCAGTTAACATGTCTAGGTGTTTTTGCGATCTCTTGTATTTGCATGCATACATTTTGTTTACCTTGTCCTTTTAAATTCAGTGGGTTTTTATCCTCATCTTGTGCATTGCAGGCGTTTGAAAGCAAATTGAATCTCTTCTCTGGGCCAAAATCTTTTTTGTGGTTCAACTACCCCAAATGGAATTGCTTTATTGGTTAAATGAAACAATTATACCCACCATTTCTTTTTGTCCTTGTCTTTCCCTTGCAATACTCATATAATTGACCCTGCTGATCATGGACCAAAACTCTCCAGTTCTACTGGGGACAAATGAGATATCAGGGCATGCTGATTTCAAATGCGTACTGAGCTCTGCGCATTTCATTAAGGTCAAAGCACTTCTCACAAAATATCATCATTTATTCCTCTTGTTGATATTCGACATCAACAACAACTACAACAACACACTAATAACAATAACGTGCAAAGATACGTACATCAAAAAGGCCTGGGCACCCAGGAAACATGGTGGCAGCCAGTTGACAGTAGTTGAGCAACGGAAGCCTGCACCCTGTGCGCATAGTTCTAAGGCACACCGTATATATCATTGCAATTTCTCCATCCCTTCCTCCTCTGATCCTCCACTTCTCTCGCCCACACGAGGCACTGCCAGAACTTTCACGAACACCCAAAGACATGAAAATCATCCAACCAACCTGCCCTGCAGCAAATTCTATTGTTGGTTGGAAGCAGTGCACTTAAAAGCATTTATACCTTGTATGGAAATACTCCATCATACAAAGGGACGGGAATTTTTTGACGAAAAAAAGAGAGCATGAGCAGGTGTATGGGGGATATATACCCCTTTCTCATTGTTTAATCCAAATGTCGAAAAGGGCGACACTCTTCAGGAGGGGTGGTTATCAAAAAATCACATAAGTTTAATTTATATACATGAGCACTAATCAATGGGTGTCACAGCCAAAAAAACGGTTGACAACGAGCAGCTATTATAACTGTTTACTTGAGCCTGTTCAATTAACACCAGTGCCACAGCACCCGTACAAGAAAGCTACATGGATTAAGTAGCAGGCGCTTTGTCAGACTTGAAGAGTCCAAGAGCCTATTCCAGGGCAAATTAGTATACAAGGTGGATTAGTAGTAGGGGTCTAAAACAGTTGAAGCAAGGTTCTCGAGCCCTAAACACAGTCGGCTGATCATGCCCAAAAATGGAAGCAGTGCATTTACTCGATTGCCGGCTGGAAGCGTATATAAGCACTTACACATGCATCCCCGATTACTGTGATACACAGATACGGGCTCTTGCGGCTGACGGTGCGGGGTGGGGATTGCATCTTGAACGGCTTCAATATATAAAGCAATCCCCGTTTGGAACGCAAGGTTTTATGAGCAGGCTAGAACAAACTCCCATTTCCGTGTGAAATCTCCAAACCCGTAGTTCAAGCTCTCATTACACATCGATTATGGCAGAGAGTGACGTAGACATCGTCATTGTAGGAGGTTTGTCTCCACGGCAGCATTGTTGACGCCTTCTAGATATTTATTAACTAACAGTCTTCGTTTAGGGGGAACAACGAGTTTGATTACTGCTGGGCGCCTCGCCCAGGCAAAACCAGAGCTCTCGATCCTCGTGATTGAGGCGGGAAGCAATTCACGAGATAACCCTAGGGTCGTCAACCCGGCGCTATACCTTTCCCACATCGCGCCAACATCGACCACTGCGAAGTTCTACAAATCCAAAGCCAGTGATTACCTAGGAGGCCGGGAGGCCACTGTCCCGATCGGCAACATTCTTGGGGGAGGCAGCTCCATAAATTTCATGGTCTATACCAGGGCCCAGGAAGTAGATTATGATGATTGGAAAACAGAAGGTTGGAAGGGCAAGGATATGATACCCTTCCTAAAGAAAGTAGGTACAATGCGATATTTCCAACAGTTCCTACCTCCATACCCTGAGCCCCGTTACCGACATGTTACGTCGTTCTAGATCGAGCGATTCCAGGACAAGGACCCCGAAATAGATAAATCCATACATGGCTATGATGGGGAGCTCAGTGTTTCAGCTGGGGGGACATATGTGCAGGCTCCGTTCCAGAAGGATTTCTTCAAAGCATGCGAGGAAATTGGCCTCAAAAAGGTCCCAGATATGCAGGATCTCAAGACATCAAATGCAGTCGGCGTAAGTCCTATCCCTCTTCGTTCGGTCAATCCATCCCTTTCATCAAAGATGCAAATTGACCCTCCCCTAGAGATGGAATATGTGGATTGATGAGAAGACTGGTCTGCGGCAAGATGTGCCTCACAATTTCATATTTCCAATCCTAGATGCAGGGAACACGAACCTCAAGGTTATAACAGACTCAACGGTGCTGAGAGTTCTCTTTGATGAATCCAACCGAGCCACGGGTGTGGAGTACGTCCCTACCGGAGCAGACCCTTCAACGAAACCGCTCGCTGTACATGCAAAGCAGCTTGTTTTAGTCGCAGCCAATGCCCTGGGTACTCCTCAAGTCTTGCAAAGATCCGGAATTGGTAATAAATCGAACCTAGAGGCTCTAGGTATTCCAGTAGTGTCTGACTTGGATGGGGTTGGGAGTAACTATCAGGATCACCATGGCGTCTTTTATTCATATTTGTCCAAGGCATCACCGGAGGAAACACTGGATGGACTACTCGCGGGCCGTTTTCCTTTCAAAGAAGCACTGATGCAAAAGGCATCCCACCCCACTCGCCACATGCTTGGATGGAACGGCCTTGATTGTTTTGGAAAAATTCGACCTTCAGAAACAGAAGTTAAAGAATTTGGCCCAGCGTTACAGAAAGCCTGGGAGAAGGACTTTCGTCACAGAGAGACTCGACCCTTAATGCTTATATGCACAATTGCAATGAATCTATCAAAAACAGAAACCCCGGCTGAAGGACAATATTTCTCCATGGCTTCATATACGGCGTACCCGTATTCACGGGGGTCAATCCACATTACAGGGAAATCGGTCACTGATATTCCAGAGTTCGATGCAGGCTATCTCAATCACGATGCAGACATAATGAAATTGGTATGGGCCTATAAAAAGCAACGAGAAATAGCGCGCAGGATGCCATATTATAACAGACCAAACCGCGTTGGCCATCCCGTATTTGCCCCAGAATCAGAGGCAAACCCTGAAGTAGTTGACGCGGCTTCTAAGGCGCAGGGATACCCTGTGCCGATAGAATACTCCGAGGCGGACAATAAGGCTATCGAAGAGTGCATCCGCAAGAATCTTACCACCACATGGCATAGTATGGGCACATGTGCAATGAAGCCAAGGGAGCAAGGAGGGGTGGTAGATCAGGACTTGAATGTTTATGGAGTCAAAAACCTAAAAGTCATCGGTAAGTTTAGTTTTGACGTTAAGATTTCGTTTAAGATATTTCCCATCGTACCACCCCATACTGATGACGGCTCTTTTTAGATCTGTCGATATGCCCAGCCAATGTTGCAGCAAACACGTACTCCACAGCGCTCGCTGTTGGAGAGAAAGCTGCGAGCATCATCGCTAAAGAACTGGGTATCCCTTACACGGTCTAATTCGCATTTTCAAGGGGATTCTGAGATAGCCTCTCTTATATAAAGTAAGGATGCGGCCGGCCGAAGCGCCCAAGGGAATAACTAGTATTATATGTTTTGTATCCATATGGGCTAAAGGATGTGCACTCCGAGCGATTGAGCTGAATTTAAGGTACTTTTATGCTCAAACCTTCCCGTAAACGCTAATCTTCAGCTACTCCACGTGAAATTTCTTTAAATGACATTACTCTGTAGTCTGTTAAATATAAACTAGTATTCATCAACACCACTCATGATATTTGTTAAAACGTCCTGCCCAGGGGATGTAAACAACTGGGGTGTGGCTTCATCGCTGTGCGCCGTTAGAACGCATGTGCTACTTCCTCGTGTTGTAATATGGATCCAAAGGGGCTAAATAACTGAGCTAAAGTGCAGTCTAAAGTGGTGGGAGAATGTATGTAACCGACTCTCCTCCACTTCTGCGAGCAGCCAGAAACATGTGTCTTGTTGTCTCCGCTTTCTAGCCATGTTGATGAATACTTCTTCTTCTCTTCTTACACGTTGATATCCCCGCTAGAGAAATATATACATGCACTTTTTGAGACCCGCCACCTTTTCCCAGCGAACATGGATACAAAGCTCAACTTCGCTACCCTCAAGGCACTTGCGGTCCGCATCCCGCTTCTGCTTAAAATAACAGCTTTGCATGTTTTCAAACGTTCTCCCGCTGCTGGCAAGCAGGACTTGCAGGTGGAGCTCGCCGTCAACTTGATCCGATCATTTATCTCCTTTTCCAAACCATTGGGCAAAACGCAAATGAGCACCTTGAAAGATCCTGGTATCAAGGGCCCGATGTGGATCTCAAAAGTTAAAATGCCTAAACCCACTGAAAACTCGGTTCTACAGGCTCTTATCAAGGCTATTGAGCATCATAAAGAAGGCCATGAAACGTATGCCGTCCCCGAGCTGGCTGATGTTGAGGCAGAGTGGACAGGGCACCGGAGCGGAGTAAATGCCAAGGCCCCGCAACCAGATATTCCCGAGGCAGAAAAGTATAAACATATGATGGAGGACGTGAAAGAGGACATTTCGATCCTTTATTTGCACGGCGGCGCATATTAGTACTGCGCCCAATTCTAAATGTTAAATTATTAAATCCCTGGAAAAAATGACTTGCTAGCTAACACACCTTACGCAGCTTGATGGACCCGTGCACGCATCGTACCGCAACGTCAAGACTAGCAAAGGAGACGGGCGGCCGCTGCCTTTCTGTCCGCTACAGATTGGCTCCCCAGAACCCGTTCCCAGCTGCCATCCTTGATGGGCTAGTGGCCTACCTATACCTTCTTTCCCCGCCTGAAGGATCTCTGCACTCTGCCGTTCCAGCAAATAAAATTGTAATCGCGGGCGATTCAGCGGGTGGAGGACTCTCTCTTGCCCTTCTACAGACTATCCTCACAATCCGCCATATGTCACCTAACCCGACAATCCGATTTCATGGGAAAGACGTGCCCCTTGAGCTTCCTGCAGGAGTAGCAACGTCAAGCCCGTTCGGTGACGTCACGATCTCCTTACCTTCCACTGACAGGAACCTCCAATTAGATTATCTCATGCCAATCCAAGACAAGAATTTAGATTTTATACCACTGCCGATTCCGGAAGACTCTCTTTGGCCATCATCCCCACCAAGGGCTGAGATATACGCCAATGCAAACATTCTGACCCACCCATTTGTATCACCCCTGAGCGGCCCGAAGGAAATATGGAAAGACGCCCCTCCAATATTCATAACTGTCGGCGAAGAGCTAATAGAAGATGACGGTATCTACATCGCCAAAAAAGTGCATGATGCTGGTGGCACCGTGATTTTAGAGCGTTTCGACGGGATGCCACACTGCTTTGCAATGATATTTACCAATTCCGCAGCTGCGAACCGTTGCTTCCGCGGCTGGGCGGACTTTTGCCTAGATGCGGTGAACGGCCGGGTAAAACGGACTGGGGAGGCGCTGTATATTCATCGTAACGGTCAAACATTTGTGACGAAGAAATTGAGCGAGATTGGAACTTTAACCTATGAAGAAGTCCAGCAGATGATGGAGGCAGGAAGGGACTATAGGATTAAGGGGGAGAGCATACTTGTAAAGGCATGGGAACAGAATCAGAGTAAGGCGAAATTATAGGGCCTGGTGCAATGGCTGAATTTTTTTATTTTTCTTTTTCTTTCTTTTCTTTTCTTTTCTATTTGGCTCTTTGTATTGTTAGACCAATATATATACCAAGTGGACCATATGGCAATCTCGACTCAAAAGACTCTTTTTACTTTTCTTTCTTGCTGTTGAAGAATGCTGTCTTCATTGTAATAGAACATATCTTATTTGTAGGTGGGGGGGTGTGATCTAGATACATTGCGCTCCATGAAAGTCCCCACCAGAGTAAAGCTATAATTTTTGTTTTCTATTTCAATCAACTACACCAGAGGCACTGATTTTATAGAAAATTTGGCATATTTTTTGGTTTCATTGAGGTGTTCCATGCCCTTAATAATAAGGGTGAATATCATTATCCTAAACCTGCTGATATGTATCTACACTATGATCTTAGTCTCTGACCGAGCACATTTCTGCTCCATTTAAAAGATGCTGGATATGTTAAAAAAATTTACCCTGTAGAGCAAACCGCCTAAAAAAATTCTACATACATGTCCCTTCCATTGAATTTTCAACAATATCCCTAGTCAAACCTCGAAAGAGAAAGAAGAAAAGGAATGAAAATGAAAATATGACCCTCTCGTCGATACGAATATATGTACGCTCATGGATGTAATAGAAATCTGTACGGATGTTACATCCCCATTGCAAGAATAAAACCATGAAAAAACAGCATAAAGTGGAATATTGGGGGGAAATTAAAAAGAGACAGAAAATCGGATATCGGAAAATAACGAAACGAATTCAAAAGCAAGAGCAAAGAACTTCCAGTGAAAGCCGTGGTTCGCAAAACCCATTCAAAACGTATGGGATCTCAAGGAACCAAGTCCATATTCAACTTCATGTGTGCAGTTGGTAGATTTCTTCCTTCTTCTATAGATTGCCCTCTCAAAAATTGCAGAACATTTGGAAGTATGCAGAAGAACAAGAGAAGAAAAAAAATACTAAACAAATCATCCCCTATGGCCCTCACCATAGTACCCTTCAAGCTCAGATAATGGGCCTTGTTGAGGGGTGGGCAATTCGACCGCTGTTTCTCCAATCTTATTTTTTTGGCCGTAGGTTGGATAAGCCGCCGGGTTTATTTGCAATCGATTCTTTCGCTGCCGATTGCGCCAGGCAAAATAGGCAATAATAATGATTAAGACTCCTCCAAAAGCAACGCCAAATCCCACACCAAATTTGGCCGGTTGTGAAATTCCGCCCGATGCTGGCGGAGGAACTTCGGCAGATGCTGTGGGGGTGGGTGAATCTGTTGTCGGTCCTTGTGAGAACCCCGGGCCGGGCGCGTTTGTGGAAGCTTGTGTGGGGGCCTCGGTGGGTTGTTTGTCAAGCGTTGTGGAGGGTGGTGTTGTGGTTATCGGTACTTTAGTTGTGGTATCAGGAGTAGTCTCATTTGCACGAGCTTTAATGGTTCCATCGTCGTTCAAGAAAAAGCCAAGCTTGTCGACGCAGCAGGCTGTATCCTTGACACAGCAATAACTGCCGTCTTGACATATATTGACCCGTGGGAGGAATCCTGACGAATCCTCTGTTATATCGAAAAGAAGTTAGCAAACGAACAGCGATGGGTAATGTGAATATATGTTTCGACTTTATATTTCCTCATCAGAACAGTTGACCCACCCTCTACACAGACTTTGGCACAGTTGTTAGACCATGGGTAGACACTGCAGGGTGCGCGGACGAGAATATCCAAGTCTTTGTTGGAGAGGCACAATCGATCCGGTCGGCACTGCTCAACGGTCTGACAACAAGAATCTGAATTCGGGCATTTCGTATTATTGTTGAAAATATTCCCTTTAGAGCCATAGCATTTAATACCATCATTTTGGCTCATTTTTGCGGTCAAATGGCGAGAATAACTGAGGGAGAAGATGAGGAGGAGTGTGTAAAGTGTTCATTTTCCAGCGAGCAAACAGAACTTTGGGGAAAACAACACCAGTGCCCCTTAATTACCATAAATTGTGCTGTGGGGTCCCCAAACCAACGTGCATAATATGGATCACACTGATCCTGTTCTCGTAGGGTTTTTGCTGTTGGCTGGGGGGGCATTTCTAACTCCATCCCTCACTAACCAGCCGTGGCGCGTCCTGGGATCTCCAGGCGCCGAAGCCGGTCCAACCATTCAAACTATCCCATCTTGGCGCAGGTTTGCGCCGGTCAGTCCTGGTCGGCTCCGTTTATATCCAACCCGGGCTTAGCGTGAACAATCATCAGTTTTGCGTCTCCGTTGTGATTGTCACAAATAGTTGTGCATTCAGTGCAACCAACTGTGAAGCCAGGCGAAGCAGACACACAGCCCTTGCTTGATAGGAGCACTTGCAAACCCTGAGTCTTACTACTAATAACCCCCAAGATGGGCCAACAAACCAGCGTGCGACCAAAGCTGCCAGAGCCGTGGTGAGAGCATTGGCAAACTCCTTATTGAGCTAACCTGGCAAGGCCAAGGCGAGCTATCGCCAACTCGTTGCCATGACTGGCCCTCAAGAAGGGCACAAGATTTGCTAGCAAATGTTCAGCCCTTTACTGCGTAGGGTAAGTGATGTTGTTGCGCTGGGGTGATGTTGTTGCGCTGGGGCTTGATCCACCCAGCCCAGAAACGCGACAAACTGGTTGGCCCTTCGAACCGCCCCCAACCTGTTTCTCTCCCAGCGCTTCTGGCTGAACGGACAAAACTCGCATATCGGTTCTGTTTCACCAACAGTCCAATTATTGGGCTGGTCCAGTTGTGGTCCAGCTTGTTGCAGAATGCGGATTTGATTTCGGAGCAGGGGAGCTACTTTCCACAAGGTTAGCGCTAATTAAGTATGCCAACGCTGACGTGCGCCCGAGGACCCTCTCTTCATTGCGTGGCCCGTAGCCGCCTTCCCTGACGTCGCGGGTTGTGCAAATTGCGTGTAGATATTTACCAGCAGCGGGCAGATTATTTAGCCGCTCGTCGGCCCACGTTTTAGAAGTCGGAAGCCAAGGTGAGAAAGTTTCTGACATGAGGCGGGGTCCACCCTGACCAGATCATGTCTGGCGCCCTCTGTCCAAGTTAGGGGTATTGGATGCTACTGTGGGTAGATTGGCTATGGTTTGAGTAGTTATGGGAATCATGTTTACTATATATAAATATCAAATATTCACCACAGTATTCTTGATTTTGGTATCTCGAGCTTCGCTCAATCCAACAGGGCACGAAAATCTACCACGCACGCCGCCGTTTTGTAAACCAAGTTGCAGATATAAATGCTGACTCCCACTCAAAAGAACGCCAATGCCCGGATAACTTTGCGCTAAAACAATAGTAGCAGACCGAATGAACCAGGGAAGAGACGGGAAAGGCAAGAGATCGACAGCCAGTCGAGGGATTCTCATTCTCCTTTCACGCGAGGAATAAATATCCAAAAAGGAGAAGTCAAAATAGAACAAAACTAAAAGGAAATGGCTATACATATTCATCTTGCATCATCCCTATGTCCATATCGGGTTCAAACCGTTCAAAATTCGGCTGAGAAATGGGAATTTCCTGCTGGTAATCCGCAACGGGCCACTCTCCACCGGGCGTGCTGTCGAAAAATCCATCCCAGAGGCCGAGAAGCTGTGCTATGACTCGGAATCCCGCAACGAGAATTGTCCACATGGGTTTTAAAATAACAGAGAGGTGCGACCAGCGCCAGAGCATGGTTGGTATCACTAGCGGCATCCGCGGCGCGTTGGGATCTAAGCAATTCCGCTCGCACGTTGCTGCATACAGTGGATGACAATAGAAGTCACACATGACGAGTTCCGCGAAGTACCAGGCGAAAAATCCGAGGACAATCCAGCTGAGGCGGGTGAGGCGGAGACGATTGTTGTCTGGGTGACGATACCATAGTCGGGGTAAGGGAAGTGTGACGTAGTGAAGGCCATCGCTATGGAGACCACAGGTATCACAGGAAGAGTCTGTATGGCGATGAAAGTGTTTCTTGCTTGGTTTGGTATTCCGCGATAGTAGAACGCTTGCGTCCTTGGCGATCTGGTGTTCGAGGCTGGTAAGGCCGCTCTGGGTTGCGTTGATACTGCGAACGAGAGATTGAAGTTTCTTATTCAGCCGTTCAACGACAGCATCATCTGTCTGAGCGAGGGCTTCGTGGTTGGTCCCATCTTCTTCGCTTTCACTTTCAGACTTGATAAAAGGCTTAGAATCCCAGGCAGCAGAGTTCTCATCAAGCAGCTCCTGTAAGGAGTCAAGAGTGTTTTCTCCAAGCCCTAGGCTATGGTCTCCAGATTTTGCACCCTCAATTACTGCCTCCAACCCACTCCGCGGTAATTTAGGTTTCTTTAACTGTTGTGACGGAGCCCGCTCTGACTTTGGTTTCGGCCTTACTTCTTGTGGTTCTGGCGGCCGGTTTTCCGGCGGGGGATTGTCCTCTCGCGCTTTTTCTGGCAGAGGCTTTGTTGTCTCCACTAAGTGTTTGTTTCTGTAATGATTTCGAACTGCTGACCTACTCGGCGAATGAATATCCACTGAAAAATCTCGCTGGGGCTCAGCGGTACGATCAGGAATCGGTGTATCTATCCATGCACCGGTCACCACTGGTGTTTTAACGTTAAGGAGAGTGTTATCAGCTTGGGTTTGTTCCGGCGTGCTAGCCACACTTGAGCTTTCTCTTCTCGAGAGCGTCCGTAAAAGTTCCTGTGGGTCGTTTTTAGACAATTGCCTGGGTCTTTCTCGATCTGCCTCTCGGTATATAGTAACGGGAGAATTCGGTATATGATCTCCTTCAATTGAAGGTAGTATCCGTTCATGCGGAGACCTCGTTTCAGTCGTCCCTAACCAATCTTGTGCGCGCAGCTTCTTCCTGAAAGTCTCAGTTTCATCTCTTTGCGGGGCATTACTTCGCACCGGCGGGCTATCCGAAATTTGTAACGATCTGGCAGTGAAATCGATATCATGCTCTAGCCCATCTTGGTCTATTGAGTGCGTAGGCCCCTCTTCAACATGATTATTCTCATTTAGCCGGCTAGATTTGTTTAGCCAATTCTTGGAGACCCGTCCACGTAAACCCCAAGTTTTCGGAATGTTCAGGGCAGGTTCTAAGTTCTCGCGAAACGTATCATCTTCATTCTGACGCTGCAGATTTTCAAACGACAAGGCACTTTTGGGTCCCACCTTAGCTTTGCTGAAAACCGGGGGTTGTCGTTGCGAGACGCGCTTCAACCGCGCCCGATCCATAGCATGCTGAGCAGGAGTTTGCCGCAACGACTCATCTGAAATATCGTTGAAACTAAGGTTGGAGTCATGGGTATCGCCAGTACCAGCGTATTCATCTTCGTGCCGTGCTGCACCAGGGCTTGGGGAGAGGCTTTGTGTCCGTTCGAGTCTGACTTGATCGTAGGATGGGTCATATTGGTCTTGAGCGACAGAATCGGCCAGGTTATCCGCGTCGTAAATCTGCTGGTAGCTTTCGATCAGTCCCTCTGGAGGGGGACTCGAAACATCTGCCATGGGGGATGGTGCAGATAAATTTCTTTCTCTGGCGACCGATCGTCTTGGAGGGCTTTTCGGTTTATTCCCATTGTTTGTCTGGGGTGGTGGGCTAGCAGCTGCCTGGAATGCGCCTTTCAGCGTCCTGGTATTACTAAACGTGACATGGGATTGTGCGCCATTCCCAGGACTCAACGTAGGAATTCGCGATTGATAGGCCATGTCCTGCGCCTGGCCATATCGTTGCGGTCGTCGAAATCGAATCTCGTCATCGTTGCGATCTTGATCTTGTGAGATGTGAGGAGGAGCGGTGTGGTCGCTGGTAGACATAGCTTGAGTTGGACTAGTCCCAAAATTCCATCATATGCAGCACCTGCATAGCGCCAGATGCCTATAACATTTGATGCATTCCTTCCTGTAAATCGGAAATCGGGGGAGAGGGGGATGCTGCGTGTGTGTTGTATTTATCATTCCAAGATCGCGTCTGCTTGAACCAATGACATGGATGTCCCAAAGCGGACTAGCCGATGTTTTTCTCCGCAACAGATTTCACGGAAACACCGTCAATCGCTGTGGATCTCGAAAGCAAATCCAACTCAATTAATTATTCTTTCCTTCTTCCTCAACTAAGACTATTTGTCTTTCTGGATTGGTTTAATGTTGTAAAAATATTTCTATGGGATTTTATTAAATAACTAACTACCACAACCACGTATTCCGCCATATTCCCAAAGTAAGTTCCGACTTTATGCCCGATACGGTCCAACGACTTACGACTGAACAGAATAAATCCCGCAGTATCCGGCTAGATATTGTGATGAGTTACGGAATTTTCAATTGGGATCCATCCAATTGCAGCTCCTGAGAAGGTGGTGAGACGGAGGCTAAAGGAAGACCCGTAGATGTACGCAACAAGCCTAGGCATACTAGTACTATAAGAAAAGACAAAAAAAAGAACCTCGAGGAGCAAGATAAGGGCAAAATATGGCAAAATCAACGAATGCTGCTTTAAATAGGAAAAAGACAGCATCTTCATTTAAACACACAGCCTCATCACCTTCCAAAGAAGCCAAACTCTCAACTCCCCCAGCCCCTTTTACTCAGATACCAAAATCGCTCACCCCGTTCCTGGCATCCCTCTCGCCAAAACATGTCTACCTTATCCATCTCGACACCCACCCAAGAAAACAGAAGCGCGAAATCTTCCTCCTACCTCTATTCCTAAACATAGCCATACTATCCATAATCTTCCTAAGAGTCTACACCGGCTACTCCACCTACATCGACATCCTCGCCTTGATGCTCGGGCGGGAAAGCCCTGCGAGAGTAGATACCTCAACCGCCAGTTGGAAATACCTATTCACCATCCTCCTCCGCAGGACCCTGACATTTTTCATCGATTACCTCCTCCTCACCATCCTCCTCCCCTGGCCCGTCCGCTTCATACTTGGCCCCGCTCACTGGCGCCGCAAGGTCGGCTTTCAGATCCCCGAAGTCGTCGTGCGGAAGAGCAGGGCGTCGTGGAGCGACGGCTTGCAACCCCCCGCCTGGATTCGGGAGGATGACGAGACAATTAAGACCAAGGTTATCCCTGCGATTACGCCGCAGCGGCTGCTGAAGACGGGATATCTGCTCATTGATGCGGATTGGGATCTGGATTTTACGGCAATGGTCAAGGCGCATGAACTTGTTGCGGACGGGTCCCTGAAGTTTGATGATTTTAAGACTGCAGTGCTTGTTCATGGGGGCGGGGAGGAGGGGGCCGACGATGGTTTGCAGTGGCTGATTTGGAGGGTTGGGGCGGAGAATGACGGCGGACCGGGAACTGGTGCCGGTGAAAGCGTAGGGGGACCGCGGACGGCGGAAGCCTCTCAAATACCCAACGAGATAAAATTATAATGTTCCAGGAGAAGTTGGCGTCGATGGGGAAGGAGGATTTGTTTTTCCGTTGGGTGGAGTTGATTCAGTATGAGAGCACACAGCCCGGCGGGTTCACGCCTGAGAGACAACGGAAGACGATGAAGGAGACGCAGCAGTTGTTTGAAGACCAGGGTGTTGATTTTGAGAAATTCTGGGCTGATATTGGGGGGATGGAAGGGATAGATATGTGAATAGCAAATTTTCTGTGAGGTATATACAGTCGGATAGATTGTTTCTGGTGTTTTATCTTTGTCTTTTTTATTTATTTAATGCTGGCCATGGGAACCAGTACTTGCACTTATTCCCGAAGAGATTTTATCTAGCAGAAAACGCAAGTAGATGCACAATTACAATCTCAGTTTCAGCCATTCAATGTTTCATCGAAAGGGTCAATGCAATGTTAGCTATGGGTGTATATCCAGATGCAAAGTATACAAGTATACCTAGGCAGCAAAAAATATCGAAAGTTCAAAAGACCTTAGGAGCTAAGTAGGTGGATATGTGACGCAAATAAAGAGGCTACCAGAGAATAGTGTGATAGTGAGACGATTCTCTACTCCCCAATAATCATACCGAAATAGGCTATGCACAATCAATGCAGTAGAAAATGAAAACAAATGCCATGACGTGCCATAAGCTGCAAAGGAGGGGGGGGGGGGATCGGAAATCAAAATCAAATCAAAATCGCGAATAAATGGTTAAATAAATAAGCTGAAAACAACAAGGATTGCATCATCTTCAAAAATGCAGATCGCTCGAAGAAAATAGAAAAAAGAAAGAGCACCTCGGCATTAAAAAATGGTAAATATTTTTCCCCTATCCCCTTCTCCGTTTCATGTTGCGCAAAATGTGAAATCATATCATCGCTCATTTTGTTCGTTATTTGTGCCGTTGGCCATTTTTAAATTATTTTTTCCTCCATATCAATGCCACAGCTCATTAAAAGTTCGTCATAATAATCATAACTTCGTAACGGTACAATGCAAAGTTTTTTTTTTTGAAGATATCCTGTATATTTTTAAACAGACAGGCCGTCGACTTCATTAGGCTCGTAAGTTTAGATATGCCTTCCTTTCGCTCCCATCGTCTTCTCGAGTAGGGTCGGCATATCAGAGTTTGTTTTGGGTCATTAAGGTGTAGCGTGGGGAGGGGGGTTTGCAAAAAAACTCCGGCAGTCAAACAAGCGTGTGAAGGTTTGCACTTTGGTTCCCAGTAAGTTGGCTCGATGACGCGGCGCTTTAAGCCCCCAATCTGGATGGGCAATGTACTATGTACTCCACTGGTGCAAAATGGGTTGTCTTTTTAACTTCGAGCGTTATGGCGCAAAATAGTAATCTCACACTGAAACGCTTCCGCATCTAGCAAACGTGATAGAACAAAAGTAAGCAAAACCACCCCCACCATGATACAGATTGGACTAAGGGGGTAATGAAGGGGGGAAATAAAAGGGTCAAAATTGAAAAAATAAATGAAACTGCAAAACAAACCTTTCTCATGCGTAAACGTAAGCGCATGCTCATGGCGTCGTGTGATACGAGGAGTGTATTGGCCCGAATCTATAAAAGTCGCACGATCGAGATCGGTAAGGATGATTGTTTTGCGGTCCGCGCGCCGTATCCACGACTTCGACCCTACATGGTTGTGTATGAAAGCCGTCCATACCGGAACGCTGTCAATTGTTTTTTAAAAAAAATTATTATATATGTCAGCTTGATGATCTTTTGGCCGCTTTCTCCAGTAGATTTCTAAATATGGGACCCGGAGGACACCGGGGGGGAGGGAACAGATTTGCTCGTTTTAAATCAAGAGGGGGGGGAGGAAACTGAGCTGATCCTCATCCCAACGGGAAAGAGATGTGGTCCAGAGTAGTAGACTTACTCAGCCATTTCGCCAGAGTGAATTGACGCCTGTAAGCGGATCGCACCGGAAAAACGATCCCGGAAAATACGCAGCGCATGGAGGTAATTATCGTCGAAAATCCGACTGTGCATATTATTGACATAAGTGACTTACTTAAACCGTTGACTGGGGTACTACTTACCCGCCGTATATTTCCTCTTCCTCGAGAGAAAATGGGTCTGGGGTCTTGCTAATTGGGCGACCAGAGTCCTGCCCGCGAAGTGCGAGAAATGCACAATGAAATAGCACCATTTCTAATAAAACGAACGGGTTAGACATTGAGGGCATAACGGAATACCCGATAATGGGGCTCGAATATGAGTGGTTCTCTTTCTTACTCTCGATCGTTTCAAATTGGAGAGAGAGCCAAGCCCTTAATTCTTGATCCTTTGCTTTTGTGCACAATAGTAGATGGGACTCCTGGCGAGCGAGGACAAGAATGTTTAGGGGTAGGGTGGCATAAATTATCTTTGCCGATGAACGATGCACTTGGCATAGGAGCCGTACGCGATTATCTCTTTCCCGCAAGTAAAAAATGGCTGTCAAATTTGGTTTGAAATTGCTAGAAGGTAATAAGCACGAGAACCGAAAGTTGAGGATATATATATATAGATATATATTTGTTCATAAAGAAAACCATATACTTACAGCCGAAACAACTCATCATAGTCATTCTCAAGTCGTGCCAGTGCATCTGGCATATCAAAATCGCCATGACATTTCGAACTGTTGAGGAATTAGTTATTAGTATGACTGTCATCATCATGCTCCAGGACAGTATAAAACCTAAAAAATTAAAAAATTAAACACTAACCCTGCATTTGAACGAGGTAACGGCGTCGTGGTTGTAGGTCTACTAAAGAGACCCACGGCCCAGTGATCAATGGGATCAAGTAATGAAAAGGAATCAGTGCTGGTGGAATCTGTTGTCGATGGAGAATCTGGGCTTTCCATTGGTGAAATCGGGCTTTCAACCTCAAACCAGCCAGGGGCATGTGGAGAAGCAGTCCGGCCGCCACCAGGTGGTCTTTGCCGTTCATATGATCGTTTCTGGGTCGGGGTCGCGGATGTTGGGGTGGGCTTGCGGAGTGCACTCTTTAATTGGGGCGTATTCGAACGGGGATGCAAGCCGAAGGGTGGAAGTGGAGGCGCGGGAGGTACGGGTGGGGCACCGGGTACGAAATCCGTGGATGGTCCAAGAGGAGCAGTGGAAGGGGGCGGCCCAAAGGTACGACCGATATTTGCGAAATTGACCTGACGCCGTTGGTGTGACTCAGCAGCATATTGCTGTTCCTGAGCAGTGCGAAGTTGAGTTAAGGTTTGGCGAAGGTGGACGAGAGTCGTTTGATCTCCACGTTCACTAGAATCGAATTAGCATTCTATCTTTCTTCGTTCCCTCCTTTTTCCCTTCTTTGGCTTTTTTTTTTTTTTTTTGGGGGGGTTAAAAAAGTGAAAAAACTCAAATATAAACT
>LGUA01000375.1:0-19036 GCA_001660665.1 Emergomyces africanus
AATTATGGGAAGCGGGTTGTGCCGTTGCGATTGTAGCCTTTGGAACCCGCATCCGGAAGCCTCCGCGGATCAACAAACTGGGGCTTTCTCTGCTCCGCGGCGCGCAGCTTTCTCAGAAAACAAAAAAAAAAAAAAAGAAAAAGAAAAAGAAAAAGAAAAGAAAATTCGAAATTGCAAAACGCAAATCGTCCGTGGCCACCATCAGCCAAGAAACGCAGATCTTGCGCTCACGCACGAACATTTCAGTCTTCCAAGGGGCATCATACACAGTACGGGAGTACGGAGTACTTTGTGTGCTTTGGGCTGTTCACAAATGTGCAGCATGATAATTAAGTATCATTGAATTTGAATCTGTATTAATGTGAACCTTTTTTTTCATTGTTGTTTTCTGAGAAAGCTGCGCGCCGCGGAGCAGAGAAAGCCCAGTTTGTTGATCCATGTTGTTGAGGGATAACTGTGACGACATAGGTTTATATACTCCGTATATATGTATGACCTTAAGGGGTATATATGGGCTTTGGCCTTCCGCAGTGTTATATCTTTCCTTCCCGCTTCCTACTCCGTACTATTTATATATATGTTCGAACTTCCCAAGACGAAACCCACGTTGCTGAAGATCAGCTGTACCTAGAGTTCTATCTATGGTTTTAATATTGTTTGATTTAGGCCACAAGGTATGTACTGTACATACCATGATCTAGCATGGAAAATGGTACTCCTTTTTTTTCTTTTTTTTTTCTTTAATTTTTCACAGAAGCCCATCCGACTAACCTCCCCTTCTAGACGAACAACACAACACAACAACAACAGCAATAACAACAACAACATAAACCCAACTATAACCACCCATCCCCGACTACACCCATCACCACGAGAAAGCAAATATGAAGGTTATTACCTGGGTAATTACAGCTCTCTTCGTGGGCATTGTGACTGCTAGCCCAATCATGAGTGAAGCAGATAAGAGCCCAGCAAGACGGGATACTGCTGTAAGTTTTACCAACAAACCCAGCGAACCAGCGAACACCCCTTGCGAGAGATGACAAAAGTAAGATGGCTAAAATAAACCATGTGAAAAAAATAAAGATGGCGCTCGATAACCGCTGCGAGAAGGTGGAGTCGAAATGCGGAAGTGGGAATGATTGTCCCGGTGGCTGCTTTTGCGATGCTGTTGTGAGTAAAATTTCTATTTATTTGTTTCATCATTACCCCTTCTCTTCTCTTCTCTTTTTTTCTTTTTTCTTTCTTTTGGAGGAGCGAATGTGAAAAAGAGAGAACGTGAAAAGGGGGGAGAGAAATGAAGCAGGAAACAAGATATTTAAAATCAAAATTTAAGCAAGAGGGACTGGAGCTGATAATTTTTTTTTAACAAAAAAACAGAGAAACATCTGTGTAAACAAGTGAAAAAAAAGGGGGGAGGGGGAGGGGGAGGAGAGAAGCGGATGATAATAGCACCCAGGCTTTTTAAAAGCATCATAGCGATTTAGCAGTGCTCGAGTTGCCCTTGTCTCTTATAGGCTTCTTCTATGATTCAAAATGAAGAAAAGGTCGGAATCAGAATAATGGGATGGGGGATTTGGACAATTAATCTAGGAGCTTTGCGGTGGTTTTTGTTTTCGACTTTTTTTTCTCTTTCTTTCTTATTGCCCAGCGCATGATGGAATAAGCACATGAACAAAAGGAGACGTTTTTTTTTGCTCCCCCTTTTTCTCTCGTTAAAACAGGGAAAAAATAGATAATAAATAATAATAATATGAATGAGAAAGATCTTTCAACAACGAGATGAAACCGCAGTATGAGTAGTAAACACCGGAGCCTCCTAAAATTATCATTCAAAATAAGTATATATATATATATTTCTGCGAGAGCGCTTGAAGGTCCAGGGATAAATTTGCCCCCGAAAAAAGAGCTATCCCGGGGAGTTTATATACTCCTCTCCATATGCCTGCGTATAGCCGGGCTATATGGTGAGAAGAAGGAGGATAGGGGGAGGTTTGGCGAGTTCCCAAGGGGACGAACTGAACTGATGGAAAAGTGCGAGGAAAAAGTGGACGAATGGAAAGGGGGGTGCGATGTGTATAACCTTTGTTTTGAATTTTTTGTGCTGGGATTTTTTTTTTTTCCTTCTTCTAAGATTCATCCCGATCGATACTATTTATTCTATTGGTTGAGGATCATATTTCAGACTCGGGCGGATATTTTATCGGTTTCTTTGGGAGGATTGGAATATGTTTCTAGTTTTTTTTTTTTTTTTTGTTTTTTTTTTTTTTGGTGCTCCAGTTCCTATCGGGTAAGGTTGTTTGTAAATTTCCAAAAAGGTGGGGAGAGGGAAGCGGGAAGATGGAAGAAGGTAGGGTCCGGTATGTTATGTTCGTAGGAACCGGGCGCGCTATATATTTTGTGTGTGTGTGTGTGTGTGTGAATTACTCCTAAACAAAGATATTGTGAGATTTTCCAAAAGCCCTGTTCAAACGTCAGTTGATTGAACCCAGGTTGGATCCCCGCAAATCGCTGGATAAATGGAGGAGAAAGAAAGAATGAGCGTTGTTGGTAAAAAAAAAGAGTGATTTGGCGATGGCGGTACCCCAGGAACAAAGTAGTGAACAAAAGTAAAATATGGAAGTGTTAATTGGGTGTACTCCGTAAAACAATGGAAGGAAAAAAGGTCCGATGCGCTACAGCACAGAGCCACGATGCGAAAAGCAAAATCAAGTGAGAAAAAAGGCTCCATCCTGCCGGCACCACTCGCCTGTGGTTAATAGTTATGGGGTATCATGCCAGCTACAATCATACAGAAGCGCCGTTTACGCGGGAACGAAAAGAGAAGCGAAGGGAAGAAAAGGGGAAGGAAGGAGAAAGGACGGCATCAAAAGGTCACAAGGGCCTCTCCACATGTGGGCGGAAAGCCACCCACAGAAATCCCGGTAAGGGTTTGGGTCCGACAGTACCTAGAGGTACAGCCGAAATCAGATATATATCTATATATATATAGGTAAGCTGCCCGTAGTCATTAAGTCACGCCACAACATATGAAAGCTGGCCTGGAGAAGGCCAATTTAGTCGATAGTATATAAACTCAATGCTCTACAAGAGCTTTTTCTTTTTCCCTTCTGTATAAGTCTCGATCCATATCTGCTATTGAGGAATACCCTCCAGCTTTCACGGCTTCTTCTAGAGTCACAAATTTCGGAACATTTTTCAAGTCAGGTCGAAGCTTCTTGAGTCGATTGGCACGATCTAATGCTATACATTGCTTTTTAGATAGCTTGGGAGCTTGTGATGAGTCATCATTGTGCCGGTTCGCCTTCACAGGGATAATCCGAGGCTCTTCTGGCGGAGGTGGCGGAGGCGGGGGAGGATCGGCTGGGGCCTCTGGGGGAGGACTATTGGGGGGAGGAGGCTGGAATAAATGTGCGAATCGCGGATCATTTTCACATAGACTCGCCAGATGCGCGCGTTGATTGACATACGATTCATAATTGGCACCGATGATCAATCCCAGGAAGCTTTTCTCGCCTTTTCGTGTTGAAAAAGCTGCTTGGACTAGATTTTGCTTAAGGGTTTGATAGGCATCCGCAAAGGCCCTGAATATTATTGGGATTTCCTTTGTACCTCCTGAGATGTCATGATCAGGGTTGTTTGGGTCCATGATTGCAAGCCGCTGCAGCTTGTTTGCCTGATAGACGCCAAGGAGTTTCTGCGAGAGAGTGGTTAGTTTACATACGTTCGATAAGGGAGATTAGTTGATACCTTATCGAAGTATCCAGGAGGATCAAACTGTATGCCAACTGCCCTAGAGTCAAACTTATTGCCATAGAAATCGAAGAAGTCCATGAGAACGCTACCAAGGTTAGGATCGACCCCGCTATATGGTAGATGTTGGAGGAGGCTGGTAACTAAACAAATGATTGAGAAGCCACCCAAACCACCGGTTGGTACCTCATTGAGCCCGCGAAGTAGCAGAAACTGTTTTATGACGGAGACAATGACAGGCATAGCGGGAAATTGAGATTTCCAAACCTGGAAAGTTTCGTTCGCCGCTACCCCGGTTGAGTTGTCGAACGACAAATCCACTTTCAGACCAGTAAGCCTGTCTACGAATTTTATAATAGGAACCCTAGCATGAGCAATAGTTTCAACAGACCCGGGCACAGCAATATCGAGATCTTTGAGATAAGCGGAAAACGAGTAGATTTCACGAGGCCGTTGGCAAAGAATCTTGCGATCTTGTCGGAGGAACTGTCTTGAAAGCAAGACCAGATCCATGTCTGCAGTCGGAAGATATATGCCCGATGCGAATGAGCCAAAGGGATGGAGCTGGGAGCCATAATGCCTTTTTTCAAAGTGACGCTGCAGCCGTGCGACCAAGTCATTCCGAATCAACTGTTCGAAGGGTTTGGGCTTAACCCAGTGGAAAAAGCTAAGTATTTCGTTATGCAGACTACGGAAAAATAAAATAAAATAAAAAGATATTAGTTTGTGGGTGTAAGGCCACGAGATAAGTATTTTAACTTGCCTGGATCCTAAATGGAGGGTGGAAGGATGTGAGGAATCTATCCAAGGCGTCGGATTTTGGTCCTCGAATGGCTTCCATTTAAGGAGGATGGACCCATCAGGGTTAAATAACCTCTCCGGCTTCCCTGGTTTCCCAGTGAACCTGGATGGGCCGACGATTTCATCGTCATGGGTTCTTTTTCTGCTACCAAGCGCAGGATCACCATCTTGGTTCATCGAACTTCTTGGCCCTCGAGGTGCATTTTCAGGGGGCTCATCCATCTCGGTATCATCCATGCCAAAAGATATGAAATCATCGTTCAACACGACGGCATTGTTTTCTTCTGGTTTAGATTGTTGAGCAGACTGTATTCTAGCCTTGCGGATCAGCTTGACAACATCTTTCCTCTTGGCTGGGTTCTCATCAGATGGAGGCAAAACGGTGTACGGGTCTGGATTTGACCATTTGGGGGGGTTTGCAACGGGACCTGCGTTAGACTCGGTAACCCGCTTTTTTCGCGGAGGTTGGGAATCGGAGCCTCCATCTGCGGAGGAAACGTCCATCTCCGCCTCGTCGCTGTCGGTTAAATCTTCTAGAGACATAAATTTTCTTGGCTTCTGTTCTTCGCTCTGCGCGCCGCCAAGGAACTCTGGAGTTGTTTCTCTTTGTGACATCAACAATAGTGGTCGGGCGGAGGTTTTAGGAAACCGAGATCGAAATGTAAATTCAGGTTGTTGTTGTTGTTGGCGGGGCCTTCCCCGTTGTTTGTTCCCACGAAACTCGAATGGTGGAGGCATTGTGGTGGGCTTGTTCTTGTGTTGGTCGATAGCCCCAGCGCTTTTACAAATGCGCAATTACCCAGTGTATCTCGATGGTGTCGGGGATATGTCAAGGGCGCGCACGTCGTGGAGGTTTTTTCGGGAGTTTTGTCGAAGTAAAATAAAAATTTCGAGTTTTTGGTGTGAGTAGCGGCAGTTTCGTTTGAGGAAGGCGGTGAGACACTTGGCCAGCTTTGCCAGTTAGTTACATCATCCACTCTCAATTTGTTGCGCTTTATCCTCTAAACTAGAACGGAGTACCCTGTATGTATGTACGGAGCACTACATATAAGGACGTCATACAGGGAACATGTTTACACCGGTTGGTTAAAGTACAGAAGAAGTACCGGAGACCCCCAGCTACAAGAGGGAACTCGGTCTGATAGTCTGATACAATTCTTCAAAATGGAATGCTAATATGGAATGCTAGTACTATGCTTAATTCAAAATTTCTCACACTTCAGCATACTATAGTATAGATTGGAGATTTGATCCGTGCATCGTTATTTATGACAGCTTACCAGGGGTGGGCCCTGTCCCAGTACATAGTACTATTCAATGAAGAAATGAAGGTTCGGTATCGTTCAATTGCAAGTTGACTGAAATGGACCCTTTTGCTGGTTGTGATCCTGGCTGCCAGCTAGCATTTAACTGTTGTACGTACAGTACATACTTGAGCAGGAAGCTGATTTTCGATACTATTTTGTAAGGGGCGTAGTTACTCCGTACGTACTACTACTATCTTTGCCCATTATAGGCATGTCTGGTGGAAATGGTGATAATAGCAACTGAAAGTTAGGTGGTTCGCTTAACCATAACTACTAACTACTATAGCAGCACGGAGTAGCTTGAAGATAGTATAGTTTCAAGATGGTAATAGAACAGTTGTGAACTGGTTGTGAAATAGTTATTATCAGGTAAATAATAATTATTACTATTATTACAACGATTCAACTACTACAAAAAAATAGTTCATAACAAATCATAATCGTAGTATTAATAGTATGTACGTGTATAATCTCATTTTAAACAATTTAGAAGTAGTACTGAAACTATTTTTACCAATTAGAACATAAGTTCTTAAACTTTATTTTATTCTATAAAATACCTCATCAACGAGATCTAGACCTGCAGGCGTCTGTGTGGCAGGGTAAACAGCAGCTCGTTACAGTGGATGGATTGCAAGTTTAAACACAGTGACAGAGCATAAAAGTGGTTCTTACTACGTAGTCCATTTCCATCCAGCCAATGGGGGGTTTTACGACACCAGAAAGGAAAACCAAGAAGTGATAACCAGATGTTTTGGTAATGTACTATACGTACAAGTTAGGTTGACAGCAGAAGTTTTGAGGGGATGTTCAATTTACACAAAAAAAGCTAGCTAGCACAAGCTATGTGCGAGAGTGTTCTTTGGCAAATCGTTTTGCCATCGTTTGAACCTGCGAACCTGTCATTTTTGACGCCAGGTAAAAGGTTAGCAGCCAAGAGAACAATGTTGCAGCCTTGACATGGCATAAATACTCCGTATAGGCGAAGCGGATGGGAATTTCAAACCAACTTGCTTCATTATTCCTTCGGGCATCAACTAACGATCTCGACAGTTAAATTCTGAGCTAGCCCCTCTTTTATGTCCCATTGTGATATTCATGTCTTCTTGGCGATTTACTCTGTACAGATTTTATAGATTTAAAAAATTGGGGTGCCTAAAGCTCAGCGCCAATTTACTCCATAGTTTGAAGTCGAAGTGGTCTTTTTGGGTTTCCTCAGGCTGCTTATTTCTCTTCGATAATGCGCTACTCTCTCGGCGTTGCTGAAGAAATGACATATTCTGCTGTGAATATCTTCCATCGCCTGTCGAGGCGAGCTGCAAGTGTTTCTTGACAGCTCGTATACAACAATTCAGAAATACGAACTCCCTCTCTCCCCCCCACTTAAATAACATTTGCCAGGCTTGATCAATATTCTGAAGGTTTTGAATGCCCGTGTCTACAACATCACGGCGCATTTTCAGGCAGAAGCAGAACAGTTCTCACGAAGAAAAAAAAATTGTCTTGACAACGGGCGAAGCGAAAAAGGATTGAGTTTCTCATGTCTAATGTGGATGTGGAAATTTGCAATATATAAAGGGCAGGATATCCGCGAGAGGCAATATACAATTCCCTTGAATCCATCAATCCAGCCCTAATTTACCCTCCATAAAAAATACAAGTACTCCAAAACGACAAACTTATAAAAACGATTTCCCTATCGTTTATAATCTTTCACAAAAATAAGATGGCGTCCCCAAAACTTGTCACTGTTTTTGGTGCTACAGGTAAAGTTTGATATTAATATATATATTCCCCAGCTTATATCTGTATGTCCTATCGATATTCGGAAGTTTCTAATACTTCGCTTTGTTCATAGGCAACCAAGGCGGTTCCGTTGTCCAATCACTTCTTCGCAACAGTGCGGCTTTCCGTGTTCGAGGAATCACTCGTAACCCGGAGTCCGATAAGGCCAAAGAATTGGCTAAAGCTGGTGTTGAGGTTGTTGGGGCTGACGGATTCAAGAAGGACGAATTGGTGAAAGCATTCAAAGATAGCTGGGCAATCTTCGCTAATACCAACTCCGATGACTCGGTAAGTGCTACGTGGAATCTGTGGCTCCATCCAAAATTGAGGGTACGGTGATGATGTGGGATGCTGATAGTTACTCGCTAGGCTTTTGATGATCCCAATGGCCCAACAGAGCTGGACCTTGGCCGTGTTATCGTTGATGCCGCAAACGAAGTTGGCGTGGAGCATTTCGTGTATAGCTCAGCCGGCCACATCTATGAAATTACTAAAGGGGCAGTCAAATTGGATATGATGGACTGTTAGTACATACAAATTTATTTATTTATTCTTTTTTGCTCCCGCGGTCCAAAATTTTTGCACGTTATTAACCACCCACCCTTAACAGACAAAAACAAGATCGAACAGCTCGCCCGAAAGAGCCCTAATATCAAAAATGTAACAGCCGTGAGCGCGGGCTGGTATCTCGAAAACTTCATGTCCCCATTCATTTCAGAGGTATTCGGCGGATTTCCCTTGACAGCCGACTCTGAAGGTTATTTCACTCTCGCACAACCATTGGCTGGTGGCCCAGGCTTGGTCCCATTCATTTCAATCGAAGAGGACTTTGGAGATCTCGTCCACGGCGTTTTGTTGAACCCAGAAGCATGGAGCGGGAAATCCATCCAAGGAATAAGCCATCTAGCGACCTTCCCCGAGATCACAGAGACATTCACGAAAGGTACGACCACATTGCGTGACATGGAATATAGGTCCTCGAAGCTTCCTGAATGAATGAGCAGTGTGGTTGGGCCATAAACGCCGAACCACGCATTTTGTTAACACGGAGTTGCCTGAACATGACAAAGTAGCTGGGCATCTTGTTTGATAACTGAAATGGGGACCAGGCTGCTACATTGCATGTGAAACAGCCCGTAGCCACTAGGTCTACTATCCCGTACCAATTGTGCGATCTTCCTCTGTGGGTATATATGTTGTTCTCATGTTCCTCTTGTAAATGGCATGGTAACCGAATCCAGACCTGGTCCTGAGACTAAGGAACTTTCACGTTCCTGGAATTATGTTTGAAACGATTTGTTGGGGTGAGAATATTCTAATTATTCCCTATGCTTGTTGACCTACTCCATCTATATGCAGGATGGAAAATGCAATTGATCGAACGTACAGAAAGTGAAGGTGGGAATGGAAGACAAGAGATGAGTTCCTCAATTTAAGAAAACAAAAACAAAAAAAAGGAACAGTAACAATAACAAAAAAACAATAACTTTAATGAAGAGTTGAAGGAAGCTGCCTCAAAAAACGCAGCAACAAGAAACAGGAAATGATGGTGTTGACGGCGCTTAACATTTAACTGGAAGTGCCTTCGCCTTTGTTGGAGTTTTGGCCAACTTAACCTCCGCCTTGCGTCTGCGAACAAGCCCCTTAAAGACTCGACCACCAGCCAATCTCCATTTGGGCAGCTCTTGAGGAATTACTTTGCTAGGGCTTTCACCCTTGTTGAGCCTTCTGATCAGGCTGGAGGACCTGGCGGCATTCGGCCCAACATTGTACGCCCACGAAACGAGGGCCCCGTACTGATTCGCATTGAGCTTAACAGCCGCTTTGGTGGATAAAGTGATAGCTTGTTGGAAGCTCTATTTTTTGTTTTTTTGTTTTTTTTTACAAGAAAGGTCAGCATCAAGTATCAAATGGTGCAATGCAATGTGCGTGAAAAATATCTTCAAGCGCTTTCTTGGTCGGGGCTCGCGAGACTGTGACCATTTGTTGAAGCACAAGAGCAGCAAAACGCACCCTCAGATCCTTCTTCAACAATGCCGTTGCGGTTTTCTTGCTCAGCGGGAATTTAACTTCCTTGCATCCCTTTGTTTTGCAGAGATGGCCATACCCCACGGTGGGTAGCCCAATTGGATCGGGTTTGGGCCTTGGTACAAAGCCCTCAAATTCCTTGATCAAAGCAAGGGTGGCCTTGTTCACATTGGGGCCGACACATTTCCTAGCTTCCAGAACCGGGGAAGCCAGCACAGAGGGCATAACAGAGAGCGCGGCAGCAAGAATGACTGAGAGACGCATTTTGATGGATGGGCGTTCCTTTTCTTTTCTTTAATTTTTATATACGCAGCAGGAGAGGAGAAAATAAATAAATAAAAGGAATGGCTGGGATATAGCAATGAAATTATATAAGATCTAATGTGAACTGAGCTTTTGCAAGAGAAGGGGACTGGAAAAACAAACTTAGAGATGAACCAATATTCCGTCAAATCATGCGGAACATGATCATCTTTAAATATGTCTCCTCCAGCTTGAATGGCCAGCTTGTGGTCCAGCGCGCGGATCGCCTTCCAGAGTTACCCCCGTAAAAATTATCCTCAACTAATGCTGCGGACTTCGCCATGGCCCAATTACCGGAGAACAATTCGCAGCAGCGGTTGGAATACGTTGGGATTCTTTTCTTTTCTTTCCTTTTTTTTTTCTTTTTCTTTTTTAGTATTCTTTTGCTATCTTCTACACCTTGGAGTCGCGTGTCGTTTTGTTTCGTCGTATCCAACCCGTCTTTGGCGTTTCGACTTACGAGATCCTAGGCTGACCCCCCCTGGCCAAATACCCCTGAGCTAGTAATGAAGCTAAGATATTGCTTAAAATTCCGCAGCGACGGGTGACGGTGAGCACACGACTTTGCCATTCAAAGATTTAACAAAATCCTCAAACACCAATAACAATATTTTTGATGCCAGCCCCAGCTGTCGAGCCACTGCACACCTGACTGAAAAACAGAAGGTGCCCTTTATTCAATTCGCAAAGAGGGGTCCTTTTAGTACGCCCTTTTGTGATACAATTGTCCGATTTGCTGCTTGGTTCTCAAAATACTTGCAGCAAGGTAATGTACAGTTCGATCAAACCAGTGGCTCCCCCCCCAAATATACTTGACTCGTGCGCTGTTGCAAAGTTTAGATTGCCCTCCACTCTCCTCTTCTTCCAGCATATCTGATACGAAATTCTAAATTTTGGCAACCAAATTTTAGGCACCTGGTTGACCTCAGCAAGATCTTTTCTTCGGCACCAACCCTGATTTTCGTCCCAGATTACAGCTTAAGTTGACAGGGTTTACTCGATGAAGATGTTTCGTAGGGCGGAAAGATTTGCCTTGGGCCACTCCCGATATCGAGCAAACGAGACCTAAGCCTCTTTTTTAAGAAAGAATTCCATGTTGATGCGGGAGAAGTACGGCCGAGTCATACGATACTTGGCGATCATAGGTAGGCTTGAAAGTACAGATTTTGTTCAAAATACGGACACTAGGCAGTAGGAAAGTTCATGGATGTTTAGCCACCGGAGAATATCAACTAGGGATGCACCAGGTAGGGATAGCGAGGATCTAGCTCCCCAGCATCGTAGCGTGGATTCCCTGCATCGGCCACTGTCAAATCTTGACCAAAACCAAAAATAATCAAGGGCCAGGACACATTTTCCTTGATGCCCTCCGAAATATATGCAGGGAAGCTAGTTTGTGGCATTGCTTGTTTCAAAGCTGCGGGAAAATATGGATAAATTTTGATGACACTGGGGGAGGATGTAGTTAAGGGCCGTTGAATGCTGTTGTAGAACATCATTAGCTTATGCCTGGAAGCCCTGCAGTTATCCAACAATTTTGCCACTAGGTACCTGCCAGACTGTTTCTTTCGTAAGTTCAAGCTACATGTTAAGAGTTTCGAATCCCCAATACGTAGAGATCTATCCTTGATTTTCCAGATATAATTTCTTTGAAGTTGCATCCAGCCACAGTGGGTTGAAAGATGTTGACAACACCTAATACCTGCACTAAAATAAATAATGTTTCTGGAGTCTGTCGACTCTGTAGATAGTAGACAAACGATGGCCCATATTAAACTAGCGGGAGAGTTAGCCCATTGGCCTGGTGGATGGAAGCTGTTTCGGCTTGAGGTTAATATCAAACACGGCTAAGCCCACTTTCCTACATCGTATCTCGTATCTACGAAATTGGGCATCTGTGCCAAACTGATACCAGGCAAGCGGGACTGCAAAGGACAGTTCTCTTTTCCAAAACATACATACTATCCATAACTATTTTGGCCAGACGAGGAGATACCGCTCATCGTATTTTCGTTTCATGTTATTGCTATGTTGAGGCTCAACCTTTGAGCTCCCATAGCCGACTTTTGCTCTGCCCAGCAATTTGATCAATGAAAATGTTAGAAAGGACCTCTTCGTATACTTGAGATAGGAAGGGCAAGGGTAATAGATATGGCATTCATTTCCAGCTATCTTTATCTTGATACCTCATTTTTTTCCACCTTCGTACCCATCCGTCCATTTATTTGAGGCTTGTCTCGAGCTTCGTATCGGAAGTAACTTTTATATTGTAACCATTGCAAAATTTGGAGTCTAGGCTCATCCCTTGTCGGTTCGTCATGAACAGTTGTATCGCGTGCTCCAGATTCCTCACTGTTCAAGATCGGTTGGATTTTCCTCAGCAGCGGACGCTTCAGCTTGTCGTTCCAATGCCTGCACATGCTCTTCAATCTTCTTATTCTGGAACGGAAATAAGGCGGGATATAGAATAGGCCGTTGATCGTGTCTGTGAGGGATGTTAAAGGCTTTGCTCGTCTCTTTGCATGGTTTCGATTTATGTGGGGGTTTATCCTCAGACGTGTGAAGGACTTACCGGTTATCATCGCAGCTGTAGTTTTCCGCATGGTAGCTTGGTGTAAGTATTACCTAATGGCTATTATGTTAACTACCCGCAAATCTTATTTGTTGAGAGCAAGAGATGTCCACAAACCTGTTTATGACGATTCACAGCCTAATAAAGAATATTAGTATGGCGCTTGGCTTGTTGAACTTAGTACATTAGAGGGAGGGTAATTGTTTCTCACATAATAATAGAAGAACCTGCGGACTTTCTCATAAATTTCATGAGGAGTATGCTGTTCAGGCCACATATGGAGCAGCTTCTCATACATGCCGAAAGGCCCACATTTACTTATTTTGCGCAGACGTCCAAATACGGAGAGCTCAGCGTATGTCATGCCCATTTGGTCTTCATCGGACCTGGAGGGTACTTAGCTTAGTAGGTGGCCGTGAGTGAAAGCGAAGGGAGGGTGTTGCTTACTGGGTGTAGTTCTCAGTGATAGGCTCCAACTATGAGTTTGTTAGTGTGCTGGATGACCACATTTAAGGTGGGGTGGGAAAGATACGCACCTCTGCAGTGGGAATGGCATGCACAAAGCTTTCAATAACAGGAATATCAAAGTCTACTTTCGCCCATGCTAAGAAGTTGATCAAATCGCGTTTATCAATTGAGCCGATTGGATTCAGATCGGCGCTTGAACAGTCATACTCTATTCTAATTAGTTATCATAATAAGACAGGCGGCTTGGAAGGTTGCTTCTTACTGGTAAGGTATCCTCTCAATCTATCAACAAAGTTAGTACCTGATCAAGGAGGGGACATCAAGAGATTGGGGACTACGGACTGCTCCGAGAGATTGCCTTTGGAATAGTTAGTTAGCGACTTGTACAAATACTCATAGGATGTAACGCACCTGATGCAAGAACAAGGAGTGAGCCACCTCCTGGCTTCTGGCGAACAAGAGGAAGGAGCTGGGCGAACATATAGCCAACAACGAGGCGGGAGCGGGCTTGGATATCTGCAAGAGTGATTAGAGAAAACGAAGTCAAGTTACTGGGCATGAAGGCTTACTCTGAAGTGCGAGGTTCTCAGCGGGGGTACCACCGTGGACGGAGAAACGTGGGGTAAAGTTAGTTACGAAGCTGAATAAGTTAGTTATCGCTGACACGACAGAGTCCATGTCAAGGTCAACATGGTAGCTCCCAATAGACTTAGCCAGCTCCTTAGCTCTATTTCTCGTTTCTTTGCTTGAATTAGTTGTGCCCATATAGCAAGTGTGAAGAATTTTGCCACAGAGCTCTTGAGCCGTCTCTGGCAACCATTCTGAATCGGGTGATTCTCCAACAATCCTGCGCATATCCGCAATAACATCCTTGTTTCCGCCACAGCAAGCCGAAACAACAAGCCGGCACATCGAGAATGTAATTATAGCGACAGATGCGCTGTCCAGCCCTCCAGAGAGCGGAAGACTGTGAATTACTGTTAGTGGAGGAAGTAAAACGGTGAGGATACTGGTATCTTACAAGAACCCGGATTGTCTGCTGCGTCTGAGATAGTCCCAGAGCCAGCAAGCTGGGCCTAAGGCAATTTCTTCTTCGGGGGAATGGTACTCCAACTCGATATCAGGGGAAGGTTTGATATTTGGGTTAAGGGAGTCGGATTTTCTCGATAGGGATATTGGTGCTTCAATTCGTTGGTATGCAGGTGCTTGGCTGCCTTGAGAGCTTCGACTAACCGAAGTACGAAAACTCCGGACTTCTTCGCTACAGAATTTGTTAGCTGATAGGAGAATCATATAACTGTAGTTAGTTTACTAACAGGTCGATAACCGCCGTAACGACGTCCACATCTTTTAACGAGAACTGAGAGCTCATTCCAACCACACGCCCATTGACGAATATGCCTGCCGAGCCATCGAAGTAAAGACGTCCGTTTCCGTCCTCACCCCTTTGGTTAGCATATAAATAGATCCCCCCACCTCTCGTGCAGTGGCGAATAAGTTCAATCCTCTGCTTCAGTTTTCTGAGCTCATGGTGCTAGAACGACGTTAGCAAGGAGAAGGCAAAAAGTCCAGGGTTGAAACTAACGCTTCCACTTGAATTTGTGAATATTTCTACTCCATTGAGCCCCATATGGATGCCTGGGTTACTTGGGGTAAAGAGCTCTTCGCAGGTCTCGATACCGATAGCCGAGTCATACGTGCTGATGACTGCATCTCCAATGGGTACAGTGGTTTGACCAGTAATGTCGCCCACAATTCTTTCAAGATAATAATCCTCCACATATCTTGGTTTGGCCCAGGGAGTAAACCATCTATATTCGTAGTAATTGGCATCTAGGGAGCGTTTAGTATGACGGAAGTATTGGAAATTCATAGGAGTAGTCTCATACCACCCGCAAGCCACATCTTAGGCTTGATCAGAAGTATCTTCCGATTCAAAATATGGATTCGTGCATTGTAGCGAATCTGGAAGTTGTGAGTGCTATGTGGTTATGCGTTTTCAGTGAATAGTACATACGTTGCGATGTCGCACCTTGGATGAGTTAGATAATCAAAAACGGCTGTATTTAAATAGTACGACATTGGAAAACATACAGGAGCGCCAATATCAATAAGAATATCTTGACAATCGGGATGGTCAACTATGATTGCAATGCATTGCCAAACGTGCAAATAGAGATCCCCTTCCAAAAAGTGATCTTGACATGAGTAGCCGGTTATTTCAAGTTCGGGCCCTACGCGAAGCCTAGAATAGTTTCAGCAAGAATTCCTCAGAAGACAACGGTAGATTACATACTTCGCCCCCGCAGATTTGGCGATGCGGATACTCTCTATGATACGGTTTGTGTTTCCTTCGAAATCCAGCACCCACTGGTTGAGGGAACTACTTGCTTGTTAGAATCTCTAATGTTAGCGAATAGGAGACATGTGACCTACCAAGTAGCCACAGTTACGAGAGGAGCCATTCTTATATTCTTTGCAAAGCGGGTTACTGTTTAAACATTACTACTATTACTTGGTTGAGGATGATCTCAGGATCCTGGGATCCTGTCAGTACCGAGTAGTCAGTACTAGGAATGGTGATGATTGATTGGCTGACTAGTTAACTATCCACGGGGGGGAAGCGCGTGCGGATGTCATGTGACTTATTTTATACCACCTCGAAGAAAGTGGAGTGGATTTGATGATTTAAGGGTAACATAAAGAGCTTTGTGAATTCGACTGGAAAGATGGGTACATCAAATCGACGCGGAAAGGATGGGCCGAAATCTAAGAGCAAGAATAGTGCTAAATCAAAGAGCGCACCAGGGACAGCACATAAATCTGACTGTGTCAAAACGAAAGGAAAAATTTCAAGCAGGGGCGTGGAAACCAAGGGCGAACTCAAGCGCAAGACGTTACTGGAGTCGAAACTGCTACCAATTCCACTTCAACAGCTGCTTCTGAATGTTTTCCAATCGGGGCTTCTCTCAGATAGAGGCACCAAACCAAAACCGCTATCACGGCCCTTGTCAGAACTGGTCCAAATATTGAAAACTCACCTTTATCACCGTGACTTCTTGTCTGCATTCGCTGATGCGAATGAAGAGTTGCTCAAAGCATACGCCCTTCGTTGGAGTGCAGGAAGGGCCCTAGCTATGCCGGTATATTTGCATCTGTTTTCGAGATGATTATTCAGCATCACAGTACGGTTACGAGAAAGGGAACGGTTGGGATGCATATACTTTGTATTGGAGGTGGCGCTGGAGCAGAGATTGTTGGTTTGGCTGCAGCATGGAGATGGTTGAATGATGGTAGCCCGAAGAGCCGAGATGGAATGCCTTGTGGAATTGCCTGCGGAATTCCTTCAATAAATAATGATCTGAAGGATTTATCATTGGAAAGTGAAATGGAGCCAGCAAGTAGTCCAGATATTGTTGAGCCTGACGATGATCGCGTTGGAGGTACTGATGCGAATCTTGGCGGGCATGACCTGTTCACGGACCTTTCCATAACCTGCGTCGATATTGCAGACTGGTCTCTCCTTGTTAACTCCTTGAGCAAGGCAATTGCATCTGAGACTATACCATCTTCTAAGGCTTGTCCTGCGCCGTTGGTTTCTTGCAGGAGCACAGAGAGTCAAGCGGATGGGCAGTTTCGAGTCATTTTCAAGAAAGCAGATGTATTAAGCCTCTCGGATCAGGAATTCCGCTCCCTAATAATTCCGTCTAGGAATGATGTTAATGGTGACATCGACTCCGATCAGTTAGCTTTGAAACGAAACGAATCCGTGCTAGTTACCTTGATGTTTACATTAAACGAACTATTCTCTACTTCGATACCCAAAACAACAGCATTCCTGCTTCAGTTGACGGATATGCTCCACCAAGGGACGATTCTGCTAATTGTTGATAGCCCTGGAAGCTATTCAACTGTCTCCCTCAATACTGCAAGCATGCATTCTACAAAATCACAGTCAACGCCCAATATATCCTGTTCTTCCACGAAAGACAGTGCAGCGTGTCCAGATGTCAACGCTTCTAATTCCAAATCGGACGATACCAAACCACATAGAAACTACCCAATGCGTTTTCTTCTCGACCATGTCTTACTTTCCGTTGCTAACGGCAAATGGGAAAGTGTTGTATCAGATGATTCTCGATGGTTTCGAAGGGATACGTCTAAGCTCAAGTATCAAGTTGGAGATGGAATTGGGTTGGAGGATATGAGATTCCAAATCCATGTCTATCGACGGCTAAAGAGCTGATAGCACAGAGACGCATATTTGAGCACCATATCAAGGCACGCAAATTAGCGCGATGTTTATTTGAAGCAAGAATTATCTCTTCTTAGAAACAAAACCCATTAAAAGCTCATAACCAGCCTATTGTTATCTAACTTGGACTTGGTACAGTGCGGATTAGAGTCCACTTGTTATCAAATGAGAGAACTCAGAAATCGCTACATACTACATATCGATATTAAAAAAGGAGATAGCCATCGTCATCGCCATTGTCATCTCCACTGTCAACCTCTTCTTCATATCCCTTCCATTTGGCCATTAAGGCAACCGGTAGCGCGGATTGGCGGCTCTCTTTCGTATCCCAGAGTTCCAACATGCCATCTTTTGCTCTATGGACTAAAAGATTTTTTGCCTTCGACTCCTTGACGCCCTTGACTAAGCTCTCAAAGACTTTGACAAGCCGCTGGAGAACCGTTTCGTTCTCCATTTCCCAAACATCGATATTTTGCTTCACCGCCTTGATTTGAATGTGACTTGAGTTGAAGACTCCTCTGTCATGATAGGCAACAACGAAATTTGGGATCTGTCGTGCCCATAACCGTGGCAAATTTTCGCTCATTTGTATCTCCCTTCTGGAGACGCGGGTTTTTAGGTCAAAAATAGCTGCCTGTGGCACAGCATATCCAGCATGTCGGAGCTGTAGAGGCTCGGTATTGCCAGCCATCGTTTTCTCAATCGTGACGGATTCCGTCTCTTGAGTAAGGATATCCAAGTCGCTAGCTCCTTTCTGATTTGACGGCATCTTCTGTTTATGCAGTTGTACCTCTGGCCCTATCATGTCACCCAAATACCCATCCGCTTCAAAACGGACGAGGAAGGTGAATCCGCCAAATTGGTAGCGAATAATTCGTTGGTTTGTGGACGATCCCTTCACACTTTTATCCCAACTAGTAAATGCTTCTGGGAATGTATGTCCATATCCGTACACTCCTTGAATCAGTTCTTTGGGCGTACGCTCCTTCCGTACCAAGAAAACGGTGTCACCAACGAGATGGGCAAAGCATTGAAAATCCCACGCAGCCGACGAGGCAAATTTGAACAGGGATCCCATGATTCCAGCGCAGGTAACGATGTGGATCGTTTTCCCGTCAAATTCGGGATTACGATCGAATATAGCTCGGATCGCAGGTTCCATTGGGTATTTCGGCCATCTCGCCGCGTTCGGTTCCCGAAAATAATCCCCTGCATCTTCTTTGAGCTGGACTCTGCCTTGCAAAGGCGTCCACTTTGGCGGTGCTCCTGAATGAAATTGATACCCCAGAGTCAGTGATTGAGGAGCAAAAATATTTGGAATTGCACGAACCTGGAACTAGTATTGTTGAGGAATTTCTATCGTGCCAATTGTATGATCCGACCAATTCAGTTCCCGTGATCCTTGGTAATGTAGCCGTGCCGTCGGTCGATGTATCAACGGCTACCGAGTTGATTAATATCCCAGTTGGTCGATCTAGTGGAGGCTCATATCTTTTTACGTATCGCTGAGTATGCCACCCGGGGCCTCGCTTTCTCCCGCTTCCTCGTTGCTGGGAAGCTTTCTCAGGCTGATGGGGTTTGGCTGTGCCCATCACTGCGGATGTTAATCCCATTTTCTTTCTATCCAGAGCCTGCTCCCAGCTGAAGTTCATTTTTGGGTCAACCATGTTTCCTGCAGTTGCAACTCAGGATGGCGAGGCTTGTCTTGTTTTTTTTTATAACTGAATATGGTGGAACGAAAAGTAAAAGGAAAGAGCTTTTGCT